>PVKN010007219.1:0-27053 GCA_004027915.1 Capromys pilorides
CCTTATGCCATGGAGCTATCTCTCCATCCCCCGCCTTTCCTTGTAAATAAGCATTAGAAGGTGTTCTGCTCTAGGCGCTTCAGGCAGGCACAAAAGGAACCCTTTCTCATGCAGTGGGGTGCTCTACCAGCCTTTCTCTCTTCCTTCCCCAGCAGTCCGCCCACCACAGACTAAAGCTACCTTCCTTCTTGGGCCCCAGTGGGTTCTCTCTCGTAGACAGCCCTAAGGACCGTCTCCATCTTTGCCGGCTGAACCCCAGGCTGAGCTGAAATTAGGCTTTCAGATCTTAAACACTGCTGCCATGCGGGGTGTCCAGAGCAAGGCTGAGCATGTGCTTGCTCGAGTGGGATAAGATGTTCTTGCATCTCAGGCTGGACGGATAGCCAAGCACCTAGCCTCAGAAAACATCTTCCCAGGGTGAAAGTTTGTTCCTGTCCTAGTGTTATCTGAGCCTAACTCAGCAGGAAAAAGATCCGGGGCGCTCTGGCCTCTTTCCTCCTTACTGTGGGTGCAAAGTCAGTCTTTTGTTGTTTTGGCTTTTTGGGACAGGGTATCCACACGTAGTTCAGGCTGGCCTTGAGCTCACATTGCAGCCCAGGCTGGTCTTGAACTTGCAGCAATCCTCCTGCCTCAGTCTCCCGAGTTCTGGGACCACAGATGTGCACTACCACGCCCAACTTTGTTGTTGTTTGCTAAACAGCATCTCAATATATAGTTTAGGCTGGTTTTGAACATTTTCTTTTTGTCGGGATCGGAGTTTGAACTCACGACCTTGCACTTGCCAGGCAGGCACTTGTGCCACGGAGCCATCTCCCCAGCCCCGCCCCCTTTTTTTGGTACTGGGGTACTGGAAATTGAACTCGGGAACTCAAGATTGACAGGCCTATGCTGTGCCACTGAGCTATACTCCTGGCCCTAGTCAGTCATTTTTTGAGAACCTCTCTGCAGCAACTAGTTGCAGGTCTTCAGCCTGTCTGTGTGTCCATGTGACAGCCAGGAGGCCATCAGGGAGGCCCTGGCCAGCGTGGACCCTTGCTCACCCCAGGAGACAGTCCCAGGTTTTCAGAGGTTTTCTTTGCCATGCCCTGGCCATTGCAGGCTGGAGGACTAAAAGGCCCTTCTCTGCAGCCTAGAAGCAGGTCAATGATGCGTGATTTATAGCACACCAGCCCTGAGTGCCTAAGTCCTGTGTGCACAAAGGGGCCGGGGTAAATATTTAAAGATTAGAGCCAGTTGGGGAGAAACACAAAAGGCTGGGAGAATGGGAGTCTCTCAGAATTCACTCTCCCTGACTGGGCCAGCCTGGGCAGCGCTGATGCACTCTCTGCAGTCCCAGCCTTTGTCCCTTGCAGGGTCCTGGGCTGCCAGGCTACTGGGACTCAACAGAGCTAAAGAGAGTTAAACAATCACAGCCTCTCCAGCTCCATCTGGAGACAATTGGCCGAGTCATTTCAGGGCTTTTGCTATGTCCCCATAGTTAATTACATGGAGCAATCACTTTGCCCCTTTGAAAAGCATCATGGAGGGTTGAGGGGAAAAATACATTTCTCCCTTCTGTTCCTGGCATCTACTGTAGCTTGCACAGGCCTTGCCAGTTAGCTTTTGTGCGTGTGTGTATGTGTGTGTGTGTGTGTGTACTGAGGATCAAACTTGGGACCTTGTGCTTGCCAGGCAGGAACTTATGACACTGAGCTATATCCGGCCCTCAGCATGTTCTTTTTTTTTTTTTTTTTTTTTTTTTTTTTTTTTTTTTTTTTTTTTTTTTGTGGGACTGGCGTTTGAACTCATGACCTTGCACTTGCTAGGCAGGCACTTGTGCCATGGAGCTATCTCCCCGGCCCCCAGCATGTTCTATTTTTAATTTATTTTTTATTTTCTTTATTTTATTTTATTTATTTATTTCTTCATTTATTTTTGTGTTATGGCTGGCTCAGCCTGCCCTGGGGTTGGAGCTGGCACAGCATGTGGTGCCAGGGATCGAACCTCGGTTCTTCCAGTTCCTAAGTTTTCCTAAGCAGGTGCTTTAGACCGCTGAACCATCTTGCTGAACCCCTTTACTTTATTTTTTGAGATGAGGTTTCTTGCCTAGAACTCGTGTAGTCCAAGCTAGCCTCCAGCTGCCAGTGATCCTCCTGCCTCAGCCCCCAGAGGGCAGGGATTATAGAAATGTACCGCCACACCTACACTCAACATTGGTTTAAATGGCCACACGTGCAGAAAGGAAGGGGCTTCCACTCGGGCAGAGGCTGCCCAGGGCTGTTACCTGGAACAGGAGGTGGCACACTGATGGGCTCCTCTGGGTGCCTGCAAATCCCTTCCCTGCCTCATTTCCAGACCTCACTGAACGTTCCTTTGTCAAGGTCAAGAAAACCAAAAAGGGATAAAGAACCACACTACGGGGGCCGGCGAGATGGTTCAGTGGTCTAAAGCGCCTGCTTAGGAAAGCTCAGGCAACTGCAGGGACTGCGGTTCGATCCCCGGCACCACATGCTGCGCCAGCCCCACCACCAGGGCAGGCTGAGCCAGCCACAAAATAAATAAAGAAACAAACAAACACAACAAGCAAAAAAAAAAAAAAAAAAAAAAAAAAAAAAAAAAAAAAAAAAAAAAAAAAAAAAAAAAAAAAAAAAAAAAAAAAAAAAAAAAAAAAAAAAAAAAAAAAAAAAAGAACCACACTACGTCTTGCTTAAATCCCCCAGCCTTAGAAAGGAGGGAGCCTGCGAGCCCTCAGGATCATAGAAGGAAATTTTTTCTTGAATGAGCAGGGCTGGGGGCTTGGGCTTCCGCAGTCTCCACCTGGACCTGTGCTCCTTTCCAGGCACCTTGGGGACCCCAGATGCTAAAGATGGAAAGAGAGGTGGTGGCCTACATTCCAATTTGCGTAAGCCTGGTTGCTAAGTTGGTCCACGACCTTCGCAGCCGCGGAGAGCGCCTCGTCCTGTTTGCTCTCAGAGAGGACAGAGTGATCCACTGCCTCGCCCGCCCCGAAAGCAAAGCGGGGCTCTTGGCTCTGCCCCCTTGGAGCCTGGCCTGCGGGCAGGATGTCCAGCGGGGGAGGGGCGGGGGACCTCAAACAGCCTGGGTCTCCGGGAAGGAGCTGTGTAGACTTCGGTCTTTACTCCAGATCTTTTTTTTTTTTTTTTTTGCGGGACCAGGGTTCGAACTCACGACATTGCATTTGCCAAGCAGGCACTTGTGCCACAGAGCTATCTCCCCGGCCCCTTTACCCCAGATCTTGCAGGACGCAAAGATCGGAAGGAAACGCTGTTGCCTGGAGAAGGAAGCTCAAGTTGGAGCTCAGTGGACGGGGCACGGAAGGAAGGGGTCTCAGTTCTGAAAGATCTCGGACACCGCAGCCGGTTCTAGCCTCGATCCCCGGCTGCCCTCAGACCCTGGGGGCGTGGATCAGGCTATTTGGGGGAGGGTGGGGGTTGGGGAGGGGAGGTCTGAGAGTAGGGGGCATCGACGCAGGTGGGAAGACCCTGGCCTGGTGCTGCGCCGCAGGGGAGGGGGTGCAGTGGGCCGTATCAGGTGGAGGCGGGGACCTCTGAGGGGACCCTGGCGGAGCGTGGCACGAAGGCTCCCGCCTCCCACCGCCAAAGCAGAACATTGCGAATTAGCGCATTTTGCGGTCAATTTTCCACTGCCTAAGAAACAGAGCCCCCACTGAGCGGCTCCACCCATGCAGCCGCGGTTGCTGGTCACGGTCTCGGAAGGTGATGGCCCCAGAGCGGCATCGAGCGGCGGGGTGCGCGCAGGGTGCTTTATGGCCGGACTAACTCTAGTGAGCGCGGCGCGGCGCCCCACTGCGGGCTAGAGGACTGCGCGCAGGGCCATTCATTGGTTTGCTAATGCGCGGACTGAAAGGCGCGGGAGGCGGCCTACGGGGTTGGGGGGCTGGGGGGGAAACGGTCATTAGGAGACAAATTGCCCCGCTGCTCCCGCGGCTGGAGGATGGCGCAGAGGGGGCGCCCCGGCGGGGCGAGGCGCGCGCCCTGCCTCCGGGCAGATGTGCAGCAGCTGGAGGCCCGCGCGCCGCAGGGCGCCGGGAGTTTGTCCCGGAGGGGGCGGGCGCGGGCGGCACTTTGTGGGGCCGGCACAATGCCCTAAACACTCGGCTGCCCCCTTTGTGCCCCGCCGCCCCGCCGTGCCTTTGTGCTGCGCCGCCAGCGCTCGAGAGCGGGGAGAGGCGCGCGGAGGCCGCCGGCCCTGGCGCTTCAAAGCCGCCCGGCGCGTGCCAGCGCCCGCTGCAGGGTCTCGGCTTTGCCGTACTCCCTGGCCCGGATCGGCCCGGATCTGGCCCGTGGGTCCTAGGGAGGGGGTTAGGACCACGTCCCTGTCGCCGTGGCTCCGGCCTGAAAGGGGTAGGGCGGGGCTCGATTCTCCACGCTGCCCGGTGCCTGGGAACGGGCGGCCTCGCCAGGGCACATCAATGCGGGCTGGGCGGCTCAGGGGGGAGAGGCCTCTCTCTCTGGGCGACGGAGCTGGGAGCCCCTGGAGCCCCAGTAGCTTCCCCTCCCCCACAGGATCCTGTGGGGCCGATGGATTCACTCCTCAGCCGAACAACTCAACTGCTGAAGGTCTGCAGCTTCCTTGTCAGCCTCACAAACGGTCGTAGAGGACACACTTCCAGAACCCCATGTTACAATCATCTAAATCAGGCCCACCCAGCCCACTAAAGGGAGGTGTTCCAGGTCTGCACAGTTCCCTGGAGCTCAGTCCTCCTGTCGGCCATAACTACTGGAGTCCAGCCTCCTGGAAACAGGCAGGGCCACTCGCCTCGCCGGCGGCACCTGCCCAGGAGCCTCCTCCACAGCCTAAGCAATGAAAAAGGTACGGAGATCCAGGAGGGCCACGGCGCGGGCTGGAACGCTCTCCAGAGCACCAGGGGTCTTCTCCACGCCGCTGCCCACTGTGGGACTCAGAAGGCCCACAGGGGTAGAATTCTACTTCTTCAAGTCTAGGTTAGAGATCAACCCTGCCCGCACTGCCAGGGACCAGGCCCCGTGGCGAGGAGGAGGAAGAGGCCAGCTGCGGCCCCGTGGGCAAGCTGCACGCTTTAATGAGACACATGTTGCCGCACTGCTCCAGAGGGCCCTGCCTGTGCCGGGCTTTGAGCAGCCACAGGCAGAAAATCGCCGCATTGTCCCCACATTAGGGCAACTAATGTGGCATCGCGGCACAGCCACAGCGTGAAGCGTGCGGCAAAGCGTCAACGACCCAGCCTCGGCATCGTCATGGGACCAGAGGAGCTCTATCCTAGTCACTGGGGGGTCTGCGGCCCGGACCTCCCTGCAGGATGCTCTGCGTAAGGGACAGGGAGGACTGGACAGGGGGACCCCATGGTAAGATCTTGAACCTGTGGTGATGGGGACCCACAGGGCTTGATGGGGGCGGACCTGGGAGGGGTCCCCTGACTTGGGAAGTGGTGGAGACAAGAGAAGAAAAAGACAGAGAGGGGACAGAGCGTACTTGGAAAGGAAGGAGGGATCCTGAAGGCCCCAGGCAGCCTGGACTATAGAAGGAGCCCCGGGACAGGAGGTGGGGACCTTCCCTCCCCTTTGGGCCTCATTGACATGTAAATGAAGGTCCCCTATAAAGGCAGTGCCTTGTCCTGCGGGCACAGCTATCACAACATGGGCACGGAGCCCACCTCCCGGGGAGGCCCCAGTGGCCCTGCTGTCAGCTTCCGCAAGGTCTGGGGTCCTGAGTGGGGCTGCTTCTTCCGGTCGGAGGGATGGAGAGCGGGAGGGCTGGGCCCTGACCCCTGAATGCTGCGGGCCCACAGATCTCCAAGCCGCTGATGGAGAAGAAGCGACGGGCGCGCATCAACGTGTCCTTGGAGCAGCTCAAGGCGCTGCTGGAGAAACACTACTCGCACCAGGTGGGATGCGGGGAGGAGGAGGAGGAGGAGAGGAACCCACGGCCCCCTCCACCGCGGTCGGCCCGGCTGAGCCCTCCCCCTCCCCCGGTCCGCAGATCCGGAAGCGCAAACTGGAGAAGGCAGACATCCTGGAGCTGAGCGTGAAATACATGAGGAGCCTTCAGGGCTCGGCGCAAGGTGGGCGGGGATGTGGGGCCTGGGAGGGCAGGGGAGCAGGAGAGGGGAGGGCACGGGTGGGACTGGAGCTTGGGGTACCAACAACCCAAGGGGAGCTCCGTGGGTCCTCAGCTCGCGCGGGGCGGACAGCAGTAGCGAAGGTCCCGCTGGCAGAAGGCCGTAAGCGCGCCTCTCCCGTTGTCCCCCCTCCCTCCTTCCTCCTTCCTCCTCTCCCTCCCTGCAGGGCTCTGGCCGGGGCCTAGCGGAGCCGAATACCCGTCCGGCTTCCGCGGCTGCCTGCCGGGCGTGAGCCAGCTGCTGAGGCGCGCAGAGGAGAGCGGCGGCGGCCCGCCCTGCGCCGGGGCGCCCGAGAGCGCGGGAAGCAGCACCACGGACAGCGCCGGCCCCGGGCCGGGCGCCCCGGCCCCGCGCCGCCCCTGCGCCCCAGCCGCCTGGGCTCCTGCTCCTGCTTCCGGCCGCTCACGCTCCTCGCCCACCGGGCTCCTCCTCCCCGGGGGTCTCCCCGGCTCCACCAGCGTCCCTGCGCCGCAGCCAGCGCCGCGCCGCCAAGCCGCAAGCCCCGGCCCTGGGCTGCGCGTGTGGCGCCCCTGGTAAATTCCAGATGGGGGCTCGCACTCAGGGACCCTGGTTGGCTGCAGGCGCACAGACGACTTCGGACGCCACTACGGTGACCGCGGAGTCCGCGGGGTCCTCGTTTCTAGGTCTGGGGCGGGCGCTGCGCACCTGAGGGCGCGGGATGCGCGCCCGGCCCCAGCTGCAGCCGGCCGCGCCCCTCCCGCGCTCCTTCCATCCCGCCTCCACCCCCACCCCGCCTCACCCCGTCCGCTGGGAGAGGGTGTCGGGGCCGCACCCCTTTCTCAGCGACCCGGGCGCGCAGCCCGCCCCGCCCCGCCCCGCCCGCAGTGGCCGCGGTGGGAAGGTCGCAGCCGGCCGGGCGCAGCGCGGACCCCTCGCAGCGAGGAGAATCGGCGCCCCGCCCCAGCCCATTCAGCCGGCCGCGGGCGCCCGTTCCCACCGGCACAAAGCGCGCCGGGCTCCGCCCCACCGCCACCAGGCCCTCACCCCCTCCGCACGCGACGCGGCCCTGAGCGCTCCCCCATGCCGCTCGCTCTCCGCAGTCCCGTTTCCCGCGCGCCGAGGGAGACTCCGGAGTCTCCGCGGGGCCGCACTCCTTCGGCTCGGCCAAGACGCAGACCCAGCGCGCGTGCCCGCGACCTTCGATGGCGCCGGAGCTTAGGCACGGAAGACCTGGCGGCGCTCGGGACTTCGGCGACCGAGTCTGCCTTTCTTCCCCGAGGCTTCTAGCGAGGGCCCCCTAGCGGCGGGGTTTGAGATCGCGGCACCGCCTCTCACCAGGTTGCAACTCAGAATAAACACGGGGAACATGAGACGCGGCTCTGAGGCCACCGAGGGTCTAATTTCTTCCATGATACCTACTCAGGTGCGCGGCTTTGAAGCACAGCTATCAACTTTCTATATATGGTTCTGTTTTGCAGTACCAGGAACTTTTAACACAAGGCTTTCGTAGTGTTACGTCTCAGTCATTTTAAATAAATTTATGTTCAAGTTAGGATCTCGCCAGATTGCCCAGGGTGGGCTCGAATTTGCTGTGATCCCTCTGACTCAGCCTCCCAGACTGCTAGGATTACAGATGTGCTCCACCATGCCAAGCTCTGGAGCATGGGGTGGGGGTGCTGCCCCGTCCCAAAACGTATCCAGGTCCGACCGCGAGGAAAAGGACCTACCGTGCTTCAGCGGCCTGGGCTGGCCCTCTGCAACGAGGACCCGGGTGTGACCGGCTCAAACTCTGGATGGGAGGCAATCAAATCGGTTTTTCTTCCCCTGTGCTTCAAGCCGACCCTCTGCCCCCCTTCCCGCAAGCGCTCGGGTGTGGGTAGCGGAGAAGCACGGAGGAATTCCTCTCTTAGCCACCAGGTGGCGGCCTCATATAGCGGACCCAAAGAGGTGTCTTCTAAATTTCAGAGCCCCAGAATGGCCCCAACCGCTCTGCCCGGCTTGACCGCCTGAACCAACCTCACGGCGACTGGCCGGTGGCCAAGGCTTGCCACACGGGGGCCTCTGCGATGACATGTGGGCTTTGGGGCCCACCCGCTGCTCTTGAGTCCGGCTCATTCGCTGGGTAGGGTTGGGTCGCTTGTTTGGCGAAGAGAAGCGAGATCAGGTCTGAGGCATGGCCCTGTAGCTAAGAAGCTCAGTTCCAGAGAAGGGGCACATTTGAGTACCCAGCCGGCGCCCGTCCCCTTTTTTTGTTTCGGTGTTTTTTTTGAGACAGAGTCTCACTATGCAGTTTGAGCTGGCTTTGTGCTCACTTTTGTGGTCCGTAGGCTGGTCTTGAACTCTCAGAGATCCTTATGGATCTTCGGAGACCACACAGCCTGTGGGTTGGGGAATGGAATTCGGGTTCCTTGTGCTTGCCAGATAAGTACTTACGCCTCTGAGCTATCTCTCCCTCCCCTCTTTGAGTTCTATAAGGGTGTTTCCCCAGAATCAGCCTCAGAATGCCAGGTGCAAATCATAAGGACGTTTTTATCAGGTCCTGTACAGAGAAATGCTAGGTTGTCAAAAAACTACAAACGTATCTCTGGCTCTGGACTGGGTGTGGGGTGTAGACCGAGGTTCCTCCCAGAAAGCCCCTTGCTAAGTGCCTTACAAACAGGCCTGGAGACAGACGGAGTGTGGGAGAGTCCTCAGTTCTCCCCCAAATCCTGTAAAAACCAGGAGTGACTTGGGGACTGTTTCCCCCTGTTAAGTATTGCCTTGGACATGAAATACACAAAGTGAAAACCCACGGTGACCAATGAATCAGCTTGGGAGTGGAGGACAGTGGCCAGCTGGTGGCCTTTACACCGGGTGACAGGTTGGTCATCGAAGGCACAGTGGCCAGAGATGGCCCCTCCCATGCTGAGGCTGGACCGCAGTCCACCGTCTGCTTGCCCATGACCAGTGACCCTGCAGAAGCCCACAGCGGAAGGGCTTCCTTTGGAACCAGAACCCTATGCAGAGGGCAAGCAGCTGGGCCTGGCCATGGAGGGTGGGCGTAACAGGACACAGGGCGTTCTGTGCCGCTCTAGGAACTCGATCCAGCTCTCTGCCAGGGGCCACTGCATCGTGGCTGGGGCCTTTCTCCACTTCCAGATCTCAGCTATTCCTGGGTCTCTCTTTTGCCTGGGCAGAACCAGGTCCACGGCAGAGCCCAGGCCTGCAACAGGTCTGCCCCCAAAGGACAGCAAAGAGCAGGCCGGGATGGCAGAGGTGGGGCAGAGGCTGCACTGCTGTAAGGAAGCTCACTTCCCCTCTGCCTGACCCCCTGCACTGTGAGTCCACAGTCTTCGTGGTGGGAACCAGAGGTGGCCACCGTGCCGGGGGACAGGCATTGACGGTGGGTAGTAAACATAGTCACTAATGGTGGTCAGGGCAGTGCCACTGGTGAGGGTGCAAACGTGTTGTGCTAAGCTGGGGTGGTGTGTGAGTCCCCAAGGGGGCAAGGGACATTGAGTAGGGTCACATGCTGAAGACTGACCTTTGCGAAGGGCCCCAAATGGGTCTTAGAATAACTTTCACAGCTGGTTCACTCAGTGGCCAGGGTACGTGGACTGGGAGGCATCTTTCAACAGCCCTGAGATAACATGGTCACCTGCTCATCAGATAGGGAAACTGAGGCAGAACAAGTCACAGCCCTGAAGACCTGCTCAGGGAGTGTGTTTGGGCTCCGAAGACCCTTGTGCTTAAAAGACACTCTCTGCACCTCCTGCCCCTGGGTGTGGCACTGCAGGGTGCCAAGCTTCAGAAAGTCCAGTGGCTCCTGGCTCCAGGTAATTTGTTCTGATGGCGGCCCTGTCCCAAGCTCTGCTGCACCAGGCCCAGCTGTAGAGGGCGCAGTACCAAGACCAGCTTTCCTTCTGCCTGGGAGACGCAGTGCCCAACTAGTTCAAGCCTAGGGTGGTCCTCTAGGCCCGGCATCAGCTCTCTAGGAAACAGCAGCAGGAAGGAACCAAGTGCGGCGCCGAGACCCTGGCTTTCTTACGCCGGGGTCGGGAGGTATATTTCTGCACGCAGTGAGCGGGGCGGAGGTGGCATCTTTGATGCCGTGGTACCTGTGGACGGCCTGGTTACTGCACCTAGGACGCAGAGCCCAGCGAGTCTGAGTGCAGAGTGACATAGCCCGAGGATTCAGAGGGCGAGCTCAGGAAGCTGCTGGTGCTACCGCCAGTGACCGCCTCGAGTAGGCCTCCGGGATCGCCCCACGACGCGCTCAGGCCAGTCTGCAGCGGGCCGAAGTGCGCACGCGCAGATCGGCTCAGGCCGGGGCTGCGCTGTGCGCCGCGACCGCCAGGCGGCGTGGGGGCGTGGCCGTGCGGCCCAGGAGTAGGGAAGGAGGGGGCCTGGCCGTGCTGCGCCGCGGGCGTGCGCCGCAGAGCGTGTGGCTCGCGCTCGAAGGCGGTGAGCGCGAAGGCCTCCGGCAGCAGCGAGACGGAGGCGGAGCGTGCTCCGCGTCCTGGGCGGCGGCGCGGGGACCCGGGGGTCGAGCTGCGGGCTTGGCGCGGGGGGCCGTCCGGAGCGGGCAGCGACAGCAGACTCTCGGCCGAGCGGCGGCGCGCGCGGAACGGGGGTGCGTCCTCGGCGAAGGCGCGCAGGCTGCTGCGGCGCCCCGCGGGCAGCACGAGCTGTGCCAGCGCCGCCAGGTCCTCGCCGGATCCCCAGGGTGGTGGCAGGGCCCACGCGTCCGCGTCGTCGTGCGAGGAGCGCCGCGTGGGCGGGACCTGCGAGGACGCGGTGGGCTTTAGCCGGGGCTGCGCTGCGGTGAGGCTGGGGCGCTCTGCGGGTCGGGGGCCAGCGCAGCCTGCTTGGAGCTGTGAGACGTGGGGCAGGTGACAACCGACGTCAGGGTTAACCTTGGTGGGGTCAATGATCGGCTTAAGAGACGGACAGAGGAATCAGTAAAGCACACTTATGCGTGTGCCTGGCGGGCCACGCAGCCGTGACCCTGGCACCATATCTGGACCCCAGCTCCTCTGGGTCCTGCTGCCCTGCTCTGCTTCCTTGACACCACTGACAGAGTCGTCTGGTCGCCATGAGGCTCCTGCCTCGGAGCCAGCAGACGGTGAACTGAATCCCTGAAACCGAGTCAAATTAAACCTCCTTTTCTTAGGTGTGGTGTCAAGGATGGGAATGCTAATATACAGCATCCCTGAGCTTCCATTACTTAAACTTGAGCGGGTTTGGGGGAGAAAATTCCTTGGGCCAAAATGAAAGGCGGAACCAAACAGCAGACACCGGGTGGATACCTTTCTGCCACAGCACGGGGAACATGCAATAGGGGTTTGGTGCCCTACCTGGGCCCAGCCCACAGGTGACTTCCTGCAACTCCAAGGGTGAGCGCCAGCTCCTGAAGCTGCCAGGGGCCACCACCCACATGCACGGCCATGCCACATGTGCCCCATCCCTACCTGCAGGTACTGCATCTTGTCCTCCTGCAGGGGTCGCAGCGGGTAGAGATGGGGCAGGCCCCCCTCCATGGCAGAGAGTTCATATTTGGTCATCCTGTCCAGGGCCACAAAGTCACCTCCACAGCCATAGTCCAGGGAGCGGTCCAGCACCAAGTCTGGAGGGATGCCCCCCTCCAGGCTGGTCTCTGCAAGGCGGGACAGAGGTGTGGGGCAAGGGGGGAATCCCCACAGATACGCATAAGGCAGGGACCTGGTCAACTGGAAAGGTAACCTAGGTTGGTCCTGGCCACTGCTGTGTAGTCAGGGCTGGCCCTGCACTCACTATGCAGCCCTGCTGCAGCCCCTAGGTACTGTGACCACAGGCAGGTGCCACCACGCCCACCAAGTCTAGGATGCACTTTCCCCATCTAGGATGTGGGGTAGGACCTGAAGCCACCTTTGTGAGCTTCCTGGGACTAAATATGCAGCCAGGGGCTGGCAGTGCCTGGCACACAGCAAGACTTAGACTGGAGTTATAGTGCTGTTACCCCAGCCCATGTGGCACTTCACTGGGGACCTCTAAGGTCAAGGGTCAGGCTGAGCTCGGACCCCTTCCATCTGGTGCCCAGAGCCCCTCTGTCAACAGACACTGGATCCACAGGAAGTCCCCTGAGGCAGCCAGGCAGTATAGAGGATGCCCATGGATGCCCGTCTTGGGTAAGATGCAGGAAGTGTTTGGCCTTTGAGGGTTGAGTCACCTAACTGCCATGGGGGAAGGGGAGTCTCTGGACCTCACCTGGATGCCACTGTTCCCAAGAGCCACCCTCAGGCCATCCTCACCATCATCTGAGTCCTCATCATTGGCCATGAGGGCCATGCACTTCTCCCAGACAGCCTTGAGGTCAGCCCGGTAGCGGTCACAGGCCCAGAGGGACACGGGCAGCAGCAGGGCCTGGGTCACAGAGCACCACAGCACACACAGCACCATCCAGGGGGCTGAGGTGTCCGCCCGCAGGCTACTGAAGCTCACAACCTGTGGGCACACAGCTTGGCGTGACCGGCAGGATCTGCCCACCCGCACGCCTCCCTGGCCCAGCTGCCTATCTGCATGGTGGGTCTATACCCTGGGCACTGCAGGTGGCAGCCAAGGAGGGAGCCCCAGGCCCTTGGGGGGTGGGGAGACACAAGGCCAGGTCCCTCCCTCCCAGGTGCTGCCCAGCTGAGCCTACGTGGGTGCAGCCCTGCAATGCCCATCTCCCATGCTATGACCCCTGTGACCCCTCACCCTCCGAGGGCCTGAAGCAGGTGAAGGCCAGGTGTGGAAAATCAGGTCTCAGAGCCACGTTTCCTGCCAATCCTGGGCTCGTCCTAGGCCTCCTCTGAGGTCCAGGATTCAGACCAGAGGAGAATCCCAGGACAGAGGGTCCAGCCGGGTGGCCAGGAGGGGCGAGTCATGATAATAGGTACTGTGCGTAACGCGCCAGAGGCATAGAGTGGGCTCCACTAAGGCACCCCGTTTCCTGCCTGGGAGAGAAGCTGGGGTTGCCCCAGCCCCTGCCCTCTATCAGCACTGGAATGGGAGAGGCCAGACCCTACTATACACCAAGGACGCTGTAGCCAGGGCTCCAAGGTGCCCAGTTGTGATGCTGTCCCAACCAGTCCATTCCTCAGCCTTCCTGTTGCCTGGGCAAATGCTCTAGAGCTGGGCCCAGCTATTCTGGGGCCAGCACAGTGCCAGCTGCCCAGCTAGAACCCCAGCCAGTACCACCAAAACGTCATGGTCCCCAGCTTCTAAGATGAAGAGTAACCTCCCAAAGGATGTCCAGGACTTGACCTGACCTCTGCAGCACCCTCCTGCCCACCTGTACCTCCTGGGACACAGGCCCCGACACCCTGTCTCCCCCATGTTCTGCATCAGTGGGCCCTGGGGAGAGGAGATGGGAAAGGAGATGGGAGAGGAGATGGCAGAAAGACTATCGGACGTACAGGCAACTCCCATCATGGGCACTTCGGCCAGAGAACGCCAAGAGTCTCATGCACTCACAGGCAGGGATCTGGGTTAGGCATTACAGCTGGCATGCTGGTAGAGAAGTCCCTTGGGATGGCCCACGAGGGTTCAGGTCCCCTCTAGCTCCTTCATGTCCACCATGTCCCCCACCCCTCTGCTGTGCTTCTGTGCCTCGGACTTGCCAGGGTGTGGACTGAAACCTCCACAAATTGAGCTAAAACAAATTGTGCCCTGCTTAGGTGACAGGTACTGGGCATTGTGTCTCAGGGACAAGGGAAGTGACTGAGGCAGCCAGCTTGACTCTAGACAGGCCATAGGCCTCTCTGGCCTTCACCCTCTAGATGTGTGCAATGGGGTGATACTGTGCACCTCAAAGAAAGGGTTTGCGCTGATGGCCCAATACTCAACCCTCAGACTGTCCCAGAGCCCTCTTCCCAGATCCCCACCTGACTCCATCACCCACCAGCACAGGGAGGCCCATGAAGCAGTCATAGATGACCACGATGGTGGCCACCAGGCCCGTGATCTGCAGGGAGGTCTTGGCGGACTCTGAGCCATCGATGGAGGAGCGGCGCTTGCCCTGCGCATCCTCTACCACGATGGTGGGCACGGTGAAGGTGCGGCGATCGGCCTGGTGCCCCACCTGCAGGGCCAGCGTCTGGAAGAGGGCGATGGCTGTGCACACCACGCCCATGGCCACGCTGCCGCCCACCAGCAGTAAGAAGCAGACACCAAAGCCCAGGCCGATCTCAGCCACGATGAAGCGGCAGCCGTGGGCGTAGAAGCGTTCGCTGGTATCGTGCCAGCCAACAGCAGGCAGGGCTGACAGGATGAAGGACACCATCCAGATGCCCATGACCGTGTGTACCGCCTGCTTCTTGGCATTGCTCAGCCTGGCATGAGGCAAGACAGAGGAACCTGGCATCACTTAGGCTGTTGGCCCAGGCCTCTCCCAAGATGCAGAGGTTCCATATGCCAATCCTGGCACGACCAGCGTGGAGGGGCCTTGTCCTTCAGAGACCTTCATGCGCGGTCACGTGGCCCTTTCACTGGGCATTCTTAAGGGACTGGTGGAGACAGGGTCTCATTTTGTAGTTCTGACTGGCCTTGACCTGACAGTAGCCTGGGGCAGGCTGGCCTCAGCCGTACACTAATCCTCCTGCCTCAGCCTCCTGAGTGTTAGGATCACAGGTGAACCCCACCACGCCTGGCACAGGCACCTCTGCACTGGACACTTGTGTGTGTTCTTGCACAATTCTGTGTGCAGCAGCACAGCACAGGTGTGGCGAAACCACACAGGGCCCCAAGGTGTGCACGGGCAAGATGTCCTGTCACACCCACCCAGGACGCCCCCCCCCCCACTCACCGGTAGTTGACGGGCCAGCGGACCATCCACATGCGATGGTAGGAGAGGGAGGTGACCGAGAAGCAGGTGGCCAGGGTGAGGGTGTAGAAGGTGGACACGAAGACCTTGCAGAGGCTCTCGCTCCACTCGTAGTCGGGACGCTGCCGCCGCAGCTGCACCACCGCGTAGGTGGTGATGGGCACCGCCACGTTGAGCATGTGGGTGGCCGCCAGCGTGCACAGCAGGAACTCCAGAGGCTTCCACTTCTTCTGCTTGGCACCCACGCTGAGGATGCCCCAGGCATTGGCCAGGAGGGAGAGGCCACCACAGGCCAGCCAGCCCGCCGCACTGCCAGGCAGCCGCCGCTCATCACCCATGGTGCAGCCGGGAGCAGGCAGGTGGCCGAGGCATCCTCCTGGGCACCACGCCTCGTCACACAGAGGCAGCCTTTGGTGGTGGTGCTTTGGGGACACCAGGGACCACGGGCAGCTGGAAAGGAGGATGTGGGCACTCAGGAGGTCCCCTCCCAACACAGCACCAGAACTTCAGGCTGCTGGGGCGGGGGGCGGGGGGAGGCCCCGTGCACCACTTCTGTCTGGTCCTGTTGTCTAGCTATCCATGGGGCCTCCTGCCCATGAGCTTAACACCCAAAGGACCATACGCAGGGGTCCTCACTCCTGATCCAGGCTTTCTTCACCCTCACCTGCATCCTTGTGCCAGGCACAGCCAGGCCCAGGTGGATATGGGTTGTTGTTTTTTTTTTTTTTGTATTTAGGACAGGGTCTACAGGGTCTCACTACACAGATCGGACTCCTAGGGATCCTCCTGTTTTCAGCCATCTGGTGTTCTAACCTCATGCGCCCCCACACCTAACCTCATTCACCCTCTCAGCTTGTGCCAGCCCCTGCAGCTGCCTACGTGGGTATCCTCAGCTGCTGAGCTATCCGAGCAGCACGCCAGGTGGATGCTGTTTTGGCGTTTCTTTCTCCTGTAATACGGAGGATCAAACCCAGGGCCTTGTGCATGCTCGGAAGCGCTCAGCCACTGAGCGCCACCCCCAGCAGGCCCCACCCCACGCTGAGTCTCACTAAGGTGCCCAGTTTGGGCTTGAACTTGTGAACTTCCTGTCTCAGTCTCCCAAACAGAGGGACTCCAGGGAAGTGGCAGCCCAGTGGACACCTCGGCCTCACATGTGCCCTGGCCCTGTTCCACAACAAAGCCTCTCAAGTAGAGGTATTCCAAAATCCTCGCAGAGCCCACACCAGGCCTCTCTAGTGGACACTGCAGGGCTTTGGGCCTTCCTTTATCCCTCCTTTGGCCAGATGAACCGGGCTGGGGAGGATAAACTCCCCAAACCTCTCGTGTTGCCCCTCCACCCCCAGAGGGCACAGCCTGCTCTGCCCTGTCAGAGCCAGCTGGTCTTCCCCAGCCAGGTCCCTACACAGCCCTGGCAAAGCAAAGGCTGGGGCTAAGGCCCCAGTCCTGACTGTGTGGCTTGGGCTAGATCCCGGCACTGTCACTGTGTCCTCTTCTGAAAGGGGACTGTCACACCTGTGCTAGAGGGGAGCTAGGTTTGTAAAGTCACACTGCCTAGGACACGGCCTGGAGCCCAGAGCTTCCCCCCACCCCCACCCCCACCCCAGGAGCTGCCGATGCCTTCAGATGTGAGCTGGGAAACACGCATGGCTGGGCGGGGCACAGCCTCAGAAGGCGCCCCGTCCTGCTGGAGGGCTGGTGGCAGGCCCTTCCTCCTTACCCTTCCAACCTGGCAGCCCTTCGCAGGCCACCACTGCAGCGGGCAGCAGAGGCACAAGGTGAGGCGAGGCCCGCAGCTGCTCTGACCGCAGGTTTTCCGCCCTTCTCTGCTTCATCTCCTGGATGCCCTCATCATGCGCCCCCCACTCTCGGGTATCCAGCACCAGGCATGGCCTCAAGGTCCCTCAGGGTAGAGCATCTCCATCTGGGAGTAGGGCCAACTCCAGACTCCTGGGCAGGACAGGGACGATGGCCTCCAGCTCGAAGACAGCTCCTCCCGTCTCATCTGGTGTTCTTAGTCCGCCCACTGCCATAGGACACTCGGGGACCCTCCTCCAGTGCCTCGACCCAGAGGAGGATTCGGTCTGCACACAGGAAGCACTCCCACTTCAGGGCCCAAGACCCTAACCTCGGAGGTGTGGGTGAGCTCGGACCTGGGATGCACATATGTTCACCCAGACCAGGACCCAGGGCAGTGTGGCCTCAGAGGGACAGGGGTCCATGGGGCCACGCCAGCCCTTGGTGTGTCTGGCAGTCTTCAAGGCTAGAGAATGGGTAGAGCGTGGGCAGAGGCTGTAGACCGCAGTGACCTCCACGTTACCAAACGGAAAACCGGACCCAGCGCGCACCTGGAGACAGGTATCAGTGCCACCTGTCCTGGCCACTGGTATGGGAGGCCTTCCCTCAGATGCCCATGCGGGCGCTGCCCACCTGGGACCTTGGCCCAGGCCGGCCACCTGGGCCTACATTCAGCACAGGTGCAGGGTGGTAGGAAGGCACCACAGGCTGCCCCCAGCACGACACTACTCAGTGGCAGCTCTTTCCCTGGTCTGGCCTAGTGGCACTCTGATGCAGGATGGGGAAATAGGCCCACTCCTCATTCATGTCTCTAGCGATTTATGATGGACTCTCTGGCCTTGCTTATCTTATCTTATCGTATCTTATTAATTAATTTATTCATTTATTTTACAGTACTGGGGATGGAACTCTGAACCTTGTACTTGCCAGGCAGGCGCTTACGGTGCTGAGCTATATTCCTGGCCCTATTTATTTTATTTTTATATTTACTAATGGAGACAAAGTCCAAAGCTGGCCTCAAGCTAGAAGCGATTCCCCTGGCTCATCCTTCCAAGTCTGGGGATTACAGGCCTGTGTCATCACACTTGGCCCCTGCACCCATTTAAAGGTCATCCAGAGGTAAAAACTATTGGCTTTTGCCATGATGTGCCTGAGCCAGGACCCAGATTTCTGCTGGTCTCAGAGAACAAAGCATTTTCCCTTCCTAGAAGTAAGAGGTCTTTCTGAGCTTGGTCCCAGCAGGGTAGAGTCCACCGTCTGGAAGCACAGCCTCTCCAAGCTGGGGCAGCAGGAAAGAGTTAAGGCCAGGTCAGGACCCAGTTCTCCCGACATGATGCCAGATCTGTCTGGGCAGAGTCACAGGGACTGGTCATGGGAACAGTGCGTCCCATGACACGCCTCCAGGTTCTGATCCTTTTTCTCTGTTTTTGCATTTTGCAGACAGGGTCTTGCTATGCAGTTCAGGCTAGCCTTGAGCTCACTTTGTAGCCCAGGCTGGTCTCGAACTCACAACCATCCTCCTGCCTCAGTCTCCCAAGTCAGGCTCTGGTTCTGATTCTTGGGGACCAGCAGTCAGTGGGAACCGGGTCCATCAGTTCCCCTCCGTCACGCTGCCAACATCCAGGAAGTATTTCCAGGACGAAGCCCCACCTCCCAGCCAGGAACACGCAGCGCATCTGTCCCACTGCGAGGTCCACAGCAGCTGTGACCATCCCAGCAACCCCAGACCCCAGGTACCCTCAAAAGGGCCGCGGGTTTGCCAGATCGTGACGTCATGGCCCCAAGCCAATGAGGCCACACTCCCCGGGGGCTCCACTGCACAACCAAAGGGACCCAGAACTTGAAAGGATTCCCTGGACACGGGTGTGTCTCAGCTAATGCCCCCACGCTGCTCCCGCCCGCGCTGCGGGGCGCCGCGCCACGGTCCTCTGGGTCGAGTCCGGCTGCGCCCCCTACCCGCCTCGCTGCCCTGGCATCCCCACCCTAAGAGGCGCGACCCGCTTGCCCGTCCCACGCGCGCCCCTGCGTTTCGCCCAACCCGAGGGCGCGCCCAGGCGGCCGTGTCTGCTGGAGCTTCGTCCGGGCACCCGCAAGATTGCGCTAGGCACGGGCGCGCTCAGGACCCCGAGACTGTCGCCCTCCCCTAGCCCTTCGAGCCCCGAGGGCGGCACCGCCAGCCCCGGTCTGAGGTCCGAGGGACGTACCAGCTCCGGGAAGTTGCCCCGAAGGTCCCCAAGTTGGGCGGGGGGCGGGGGGTGCCCGGCCCTCGGCAGCCGAGTGGCCCGGATCAGAGCGCCGGTCTGCGCAATGCCCCGCCCCCGGAGCCCCCCGTGGCCCGGGTTCCCGCCCGCCGCTCTGGCCGGGCCGGCCGCACTCACCCTGCATTCGGACGCCCGGGGCTCCCGCTCGCTTCTCTCGCCTCCAGCTGCGGCTCCCGCGGCCCGGAGCCGAGCACCCGGGGCCAAGGGCCGTGGGCGTGGCCGGCGGGCGGGCGGGCGCGGGGGCGGCTGGGGCATCCCCGCAGAGGGCCGGAGAGCCGGGGCCTCCCTCCGCTGGCCCGCGCCCCTCCCTCCTTCCCGCCGCGCTGCGCTGCGCTGCGCTGAGCTGGCTGCGCGGGCGACCGGGGGCGGGGTCCAGGGCGCATGTCTCCCGCGCTCTGCACCGCCCCGCGCCCCGCCCCGCCCCCGCGCAAATGGGAACCAGACCAGAGTCCACCCGCCCTCTGAGCTGCCCGACCGCCCCCAGCCCACAGTGGGGCCGGGACACCGAGGGACGAGCGGCGCCTACAGCCCTCCCCAGGCTTGGTCAGTCCGATCTCCTTCTGAAGCCTCCATGCCGCCTGCGAAGATGCACGCTCTGAAGGGGGGCGGTGCTCGGGACAGGGGTCCCCAAAGACATGTCTACTGTGAGCCTGTGACTTGCTCGTTCAGGAGCCAGAGCAGCGAGAGGCAAGGTCGGGCCAGTGGGGAGCGTTCCAGTGTGTCCTGGGCCTTGGAGCCCACCGAGGGGCTAGGGTAGGGACCAGGTGCCAAGCGGCTGCCCCTTCTTCATGGGCTCAGAAATAGCCTCCTCGAAACTGACACAACACCCCACGCCAACTTGTTGCTGGGAGGGGCCAGGGTCTTGAGCCCCACCCCCACCCCGCTGCCCCTTCTCCTGTTAGCATTCCTGCTAGCGCCAGCGCTGTCACCTATAGATGGACAACTTCAGCTGGTCCTGCCCTGCCCCTGACCACGCATGCCAATGGGCCCCAGGCCAGAGGCCACTCCAGAGTTTCGTGGCAGTGCCCTTCCTGGGCAGGCAGCCTGGTCTGAAGAAGACAGGCGCCGGGCCAGGACGGTACCCATTAAGCAGCAGCTCAAGCTGTTACCTGGCGCTTGCCGGCCCCACAGGGTTGCCCAGAACTCAGCAGCTTGGCTTCTGCACCCACCTGGCTTCTCCCCACTCCCCAGATCCCTGAGCAGCTGCAGGGCGCCCAGGGTGGGCCTGAAGGTCAGTGCCGTGAGAAGGAAGGTTTGTAGAGAAGGCCCCTCGGTCACACGCAGGGTCAGGGTCCGGGAGGGCCTCTCCTGCCACTGCTCCTGGGGTGCTTGAGGGTCTCAGTGTCCCCAGTGAGCTCTCAAGGTTAGCCCAGCTGCGCAGATGGCCAGCAGGCGAGGCTGCGTAGAGGCTGTAGTCAAGTGTAGCTTTTCTTCATGTTGGTGCCTGGAATCAAACCCAGCATGGCCAGTGTGGCCAGCATGCTGTCACTGAGCCCCACCCCAGCCCCTGTGTAATATTTCTAAGGCAAACTCTCATCCCATATCATGGGGGCCATGTGATGGGAGAAAGGCCAGCCAGCCCAGCTTAGCTCTGGGGTGCTTCTGGGTAAGATACAAGGGTCCTGCCAGGCTGCCCATGCTGCCTGAGGCCAGCCAGCCTCCAGGGAACTGAGGGCCACGGGGTGCTGGGGCCTCATGTGGCCAAGATTCCTCCCCGCTGACCCCAGGCAGGAACTAACCCCATTAGCAGGGACCAGGCCCCAGATTCTGAAGTTCTTGGCTAGTGTTTCTGCACATCTGGAGCACAGCACCCTTTCCAGGGGCCCAACGGAGCCCCGCGTGAGCTGCAGCTGTTGGCTCTCGTGTCTTGCAGGCCCATGGGCAGAGGTGTGGGCCTCAAGGGCTGCTGAAGTACTACTTCTGGGTGTGCTTGGTGGATGGGGTGGGATGCTGACCCTGCAGAGGTCTCGGAGGTTTAGCCGTTTCACAGCGCTGGGCTAGACAAACACACAACCCCCCTACACATACACACGCCTTCACACCACACATACATACACATGTATGCAGTTAAACATCAGTCACAACCCACACCACACACACATGCACTGCTGCAGAAGGTGCAGTGACACACATGCACGCATACAGTGACAGCCACACTGACCCACGACACCTGCAGGGCCCCTCAGAGCCGGACCCTAAAAGTGCGAGTACCTGTGGTGTCAGGCTCAGAGATCTGGTGGCAGAGCTCTCGACCCATCACCTCCCCGGTCCTTGAGCACTGTTAAGGGGAACGTGGGGATGCAGGAAGTGATGAGGACCTCCGGGGCCTCGTGGTCTGAAGCAGCCTCTGCAGCCAGCAGGTCATCGGCCACACTGGAACCTCACTGTGCCCATGGAGTGGGCATGGGGGGCACAGGCTGTCCATGGGCACCCCCATGGCCCTTGGGGGAGCACCCTCCCAATAAACCACACCCAGGCATCACAGGTCCAGCTGAACAGCAGCTTTATTAGTGCTGGATTCGTGACACACCTTACACGGGTCCCCAGGCCACCTCCCGTGGGGGGACAACACTGTGTAGCATTATACTGGAAGGGCATAAATAACGCTCTGGTGCGCGGACGCTCAGGACAGGGTGCAGGCTGACGCTGTCACACGGGTACTTCACGCAACACCAGCTCGCAGTGGGCAGTGGGGGTTTGGCCAGGGGGGGACTACGTGACAGATGCGGGGCTGTCACTGCAGTTGCTCAGGCCCCGGTGGTGCAGGAGGGCATCTAGGGCTGAGGCTCTGCCTGGCCCTGCCGCTTCGCCTTCATCTGTAGGTATCGCCCTTTGCCTTCCTCGAAGCGCTTCTTCTCGTCCTCCGTCTCGGGCTGTAGACCACACAGAAAATGGCGCGTGAGGTACAGCAGTGTGACCAGCTCCACCTAACCCATGGCCGGTCTGCTCGGCAGGGACGGCCTGAGCTCTCGAGTGGAATTCCAAACACAGTGCTCCTCAGTGAATTTCAGTTGAAAATGCGCTTGAGCGAGGTGCCCATTCCCCTAGTTCCAGCAGGTGGGAGGCTGAGACAGGACCATTGCCCCAAGTTCAGGGCCACCCTGGGCTAGAGGTTGACCTAGCCCAAACACCCAGCACCACATAGCTGGCCTCAGGCAGCCTGGGCATCCTCCCTGGCAGGGCCCCCATATGTACCCAACAGATAGATCCAGACCAGTATAAATTACATAGTGAGACCCTGCCTTAAAAAAGAGGGAGGGAAAGTCAGAGAGGGAAAAGAAAGGAGGAGGATACACACACGCATACTTGTTAATGAACGTGGAGGGAAGACCGACACCAGAGTGGGCATGTGGGGAGGGAGGACGGACAGACGGACAGACCCAACAACTGCTCCACTGCCAGCTGCCTATTATCTCTGCCTCCAAACACTGGCTGTGACCTTGAGGAGGCTGCTGCCCTGTGTCAGCCCTTCGGGGCTGCTTTGTGGGGAGGGAGGAACCCCATCACCTTGCCCTGGCCACGTGGGAGCTTAGGGAGTGGCACCTTGGATCCACGTGTCTCTTCCTGCCCTCTTCACCAGGACTAACTTAGGGAGCTGCATCCAGCTGACCGGTGGGACCTGGCCATGTCCTTGCGTATGCCTGTGGGCATGCAGGGACCAGGAAGGGCACCGCCTCCACTCTCAGAATGGCCTGGTTTGGCTACGACCTGGGCAGATGCCACACCAGCCACAATGTATGGTCACCTTTTTTGAGACAGGGTCTCACTGTGCAGTTCGGGCTGGTCTTGAAACTCACGGCGGTCAGCCTGCCTCAGCCCCTTCATCAGTGGCACTTGATGTGTGCACCAAAGGCGCCCTGCTCCTAGGTGTCACTACTGGAGGGCCCCATCTGTCTCGTCACAAAGTGGCCCTGGTGCAGCTGGGGTTCAGGTCTTTGTGCTGGGCTGCACCCCCGAGAAGCCATTTCAGTACATTCTCAGAAGCAGGGGCAGGTGCCCTTCATCACGGTAGCGCTGGCCCCAGCAGCTATTTTTAGAACTGCGTGTTTAGTAGACAAACGGAACCTCGGCAAGAGCCACGGGGCTGAGGACGCAATGCCGAGTCACTCCAAAGGTGCCTCCCCCAGCCCTCTCCAGAGTGCTCACTAAATGTCACCAGGTGTAAACCGGCCCACTTCACCAGCCCCCAGCCCGTGGGCCTCGCAGCAGTTACAGATGCAGGGCTGCTCCCCAGCGTGCAGGGTCCTGTCTGAAGAGCCTTCAAGACAACACATGAAAACGCTGGCCTTCCCAAGCCCGGGCCTGGACAAGTACCCCCTGCTGCCTGATCAGCTCGATCACGGCCAATGATTTAAATATAAAATTCTGAGGTACAGAATTGGACTCGAAGTAGTGAGGGAGCACGCGAAGAGGGTGCGACCCCGGGCTTCCTGGGGCTGCAGGCGCAGGCCTCTCAGGACCCAGGCAGGCACATGTACCATCAGTGCTCACTTTTGTGTGCAAGTCTTGTCACAGCCCAAAGCTGTCACCACCAGGTCTGCTCCAGGCTGTCTGGGGCTGAGGTTGAGACATTTCTACCAGTGTGTCGCTGTAGGCATGGCCACGCCCTGTCCCCTCACCACCAAAGTGGCCAACAGTGCCAGGTCAAGGCAAGTGCCAGCCTAGACAGTGGCACTGTGCTTGGTATGGCTGAGGAAAACCTACGGCTCCTATTTGTCCTCAGGGACCCCCACTGGCACTGTGGAACTGGGAAGAGGCCACTCGGAGCCTGGTGAGGTGGGACCTTTGGCTTCTGAGCTTGGGCCCAGCACAGGGCTGAGAACAGGAGAACAAGGGAGGCTGAGGCAGGTCAGCCCACACACACAGGTCCCCTAGTCTACAGTCATCAGCTCTCTGCTGGTGGCTGCCAGTCTCTGCACAGCTGGCCCTGGGGAGGGGAGCAAGGCAAGGCGCTGGAAAAAAATCCTCCACAGTTAAGGTTAGGAGGTAGAAAGGCAGCCCGATAGGTGGTAGCCTGCGCCTGCATCCCACTGGACAAGTACCTAGTCCCCAAATGTCTGGGATGCCAGCCCAGTGCTCTCTGGACTCCAGGGAGACCCGTCTGCCACGCACCCTGTGGGCTGCATGCAGGGGCACTCTGGTCTGCTCCCTGGACGGCAGTCGATCCTGCTGCACCATCACCACCTGCTGCCGCCCCCACCCCCACCCCCACGCCATGGCCAGATAGTCTGGCACAAGGGTTGCAGCCTCGAGTAAAATCTGCGTGACACAGCCTAGTTCACACTGTGCCTAGCTGCTCTGGCCGGGGCCCCCTTGCAAAGGACGGCCCCTTGTCCTGGCAGGGGCTGGCCCCAGGTGCCCACTGTACTGGTTTTGACAGCCCCAGGAGATGCGGGACCCAACCTGTGCCAGGGCGCCGACCCGCCCCACCTTGGTTTTGGTTCTGCTGCGGCCTGGGCACAGCCGGCCCCCAAGCACTGCTCTGCTACTGAGCCAAGGGCTCCTGAGGTCCCAGCACAGGGCCTGGGGCCATTTGGTGACATTCACAACAGGCAGATCTTAGCAACAGCCAGGGGGTGGGGCATGGAGGGGGTGGAGGTCAAGCGACAGTTAAAGGGTGTAAGGTTTCTTCTTGAGGTGACAACAACGGCCCGAAATTGATTGCGGTCAGAGATGCACAACCCCGAGGAGCCTAAAACGCTGAACGTAGGTACAGCGCATCACTGTATCTCAGTAAAGCCCTTCCAGCATCACCCCAGAGCCAAGTGTCCTCCTGAAGGCCCCAGGCTCGGCACGGGCACCGCCGCCAGACCCTGCAGCGCATCCGGGGCACCTGGCAAGGCAACAGCCACAGGGTCAGCACTAAGCGCCCTCCTCTCCCAGGGACCGGTCCTGACTCACGAGGTCCATGTGCACATGGGGGTGCTCCTAAGAGCCACTCAGTCCCCAAAGCAAACCCTGTCCCTGGGGAGCTGAGAATATACACAAAAATAGGCGACTCACGCAGCAGGTGGGCGAGTAACAACTGTAACAGGAATATCGCGGCTGAGATGGGGGCTTGGGAAGCCGGTGGGGGCTGCGCTCTCCTGGCCCCCACACACAAGTGTCCAGGTTGGCTGGAAGGCACCCCCACGGGGCAGACCCATTAACCGCTAAAGCAAAGCTCTGACACTGTACCTGCTGTCCCAGGAGCCTCAGAGGGCAGCAGCCAGGCCGGTTCTGCTCAAAACCGGTATCATCTCACCCTGAACTCGGGTCCCCCTCTGCACAGGGTGGGGGCCAGCCTCCCAGCAGGGTAGGTGTGGAGTGAAGGTGGGCCTCAGGCAGTGACCTGCTACGGAAGGGGCCAGCCCCATGGGAATGTGGGGCTCACCACACTGGTCCAGGTGCACACGGACAGAATGGGTCTGGAGGCTGTGGGAAGGACATGGTGACGCTACACAGGTTCCTCATCAGGGTGGCCCTGCTCGCCTTCCACCCTCCCGCTCATGGCTTTTCGGGGTTCCTGATGTGTCAGTCTCAGGATGTGGGATGCGGGATACCCTCCCCCAACATCACTGTTCAGCCAAGAAGAGCTCAAGGGTTCTGCCACGTGTTTGTCAAAGGCCCTGCACGCGCCTGCCATCAGCTCGGCTGCCACCAGCCCAGGGAGGCC
Organism: Capromys pilorides; assembly: GCA_004027915.1. Classification (NCBI taxonomy): domain Eukaryota; kingdom Metazoa; phylum Chordata; class Mammalia; order Rodentia; family Capromyidae; genus Capromys; species Capromys pilorides. Next base: position 25,611 of record PVKN010007219.1, read on the forward strand.
ACAGGCTGGGGTGCAGCGAGTTCTAGCAGTCAGCCAGGCCTGGCACTGGCTTTAGGTGATGGCTGAGTGCCGCTGGTGTCTAATCCTCAGCCAGCCAGGCGCCGTCTGATGACAAATGTGGCAGAGGTCACCAGGAGAGCATAGCCGGGGCTGCGAGGGCCCGGGAGTGAGGAGCCAGCCCACAGCCTCACGGCTCCTTCCTGTCCCTGGGAACAGTGGCACGTGTGCAGCGCTCCGGGCCCGGAGGCAGCGCAGCAGGCCTAGAGGCTGCTTCCACCTCGCTGGCCTCAACTGCGCGTCAGGCAGGCACCTCGTACGCTGCCGTCCCAAGCCAAGCTGCCGAGGGTCGCTGGGGGGCAGGGCAGGGTCTGGCCGAGCTCAGAGCAACAGCTCGTGGAATCAGGTGACCAAGGGCACCCTCACGTCCCCGCAAGCACAGGGCTAGCAGAGACAGACGCCCATGGCATGGGCCCTGCCCAAGGCACACTGGCCCCTCCTCTGGGGGACAAGTAAATAAACACAGACGGGGAGCTGGCTGCTGCTGTCTTCCCGGAGGCCAGGTGGTGGGGAGGAAGGGAAAACGTCTCCCCTGGGGAAGCCAATGTGTCCTCTGCAGCCCTGAGGCTGTCATCAGGGAGGCGGGCGGGTAGGGTGCCTCAGGGGCACGGGCAGCACTGTGCCACCTGCAGCCCTGGGCAGCATCTGGAGCCTCTGGGTGCCCAGTGCACATGGCAGACCACGGCTGTCACCAAGGAGACCGTGGCAAGGCACATGGCTCTGGGTCACCTGACCTGGCTAGGAGGCCTGGGGAGTGCTTCTCATTTCCTCGGCTTGGGCCTGGTCACCACAGGACAGGGACTCAGTGAGGGGACGCCACGAAGCACTTCCTAGCAGCCCGGCACACGTGACCTTGTACCTTGCAGGTGTGCATCTGCAGGGGATCTTGTCCTCACGAATGACTTAGGGTCAGGTGCCCTCCGGGGCCAGCGCTGCTCCAAGGATGTCTGCTATCTGGGAGGACAGCCACATGGCCCCAGGAGTCATCCAAAGGAGGAGAAACGGGACAGCAGGGTAAAGGGACACCGCCTTCCTGGCTTCTTCTCTGCCTGGCAGACAGTGCCAAGCCCAGTCCCTCCTGCCGGCGGCTCGCTCGCAGGCCGCCAATCTGCGCCTCTCTCCCCCCCTCCTCCCTGCACTTCCTGCCAAGTGTCGACTTCGGGCTCTCTTCCACTCCAGGGGAAGCATGTGGCCTTCAAGAGCTTCAGCTGCAAACCAAATGTTTTCCACTCTGTGCTCTCGGTGCTGAGAGCACACTTGGACGCGGCGTGGAGGAGGAGTGACTGAGCTCCGCCGGGGGGTCGACAGCCTGTCCTTTCCGTAAGCAGTGCAAGCCTGCAGCGCTGGGGCTTCCAGGGACAACCAAACCACTGCCTGCAACCGGGG
>PVKN010007220.1:0-19573 GCA_004027915.1 Capromys pilorides
AAGTTAAATTATCATTTTTTGCAGATGGCAAGATACTCTAAATAGAGGTTCCCCAAAACTCCCCCAAAAATCTTATAGATTTAATCAGGAAATTCAGCAACATATTAGGATACAAAATCAAGCCTTCCCCCCAAATGAGTGGCATTTTTGTACACAAAGAATTAACATAATGAAAGAGAAATTTGGGAAAGCATGACTTTCACAAAGACATTAAAAAAAATGGAATACTTAAGAACCAATCTCACAAAGGATGTAAACGATTTATACAGTGAAAATCATGGTACTCTGACAAAAATAATTGAATTGGACTTGAGAAAGTGGAAAAATATTTGATGCTTTTGGACTAGAAAAAGCAATATTGTGAAAATGATCATACTCCAAAAATTGTTATACAATTCAAACCTGATTAAAATAATTAATATGCCTCACAGAGCTGGAGAAAACTTACCTCAAATTCAGCTGGGACCAGAAGAGGCCCAGAATATCAAAAGAAGTCCTGGGAAATAAAGAAAAGGCAGGAGGTGTCATAAGCCCTGATCTGAAGTTATACTAAAAAGCTATTGTGATAAAATCAGCATGGTACGGGCATAGAGATGGACCTGGGAATCAGTGGAATAGATAAGAAGATACAGACACAACTGCAAACACACTCAGCCTTCTTGTCTTTGATAAAGGGGCCAAACAGGCTCACTGCAAGCAAGACAGCCTTTTTAATAAATGGTGCTGGAAAAACTGGCTTTTTACATGCCAAAGGCTAAAACTAGAGGCATTCCTATCAGCATTCACAAAGCTATAGTCAAAATGAATCAAAGATTTAAATACTGAAATGAAAACACTAAATCTTCTAGAGGAAAATGTATGTAGAAATCTTAAAAACATACAGGCATGTAGAGAGTTCATGAACAAAACCAAACTGCGTGTGAAATATTTCAAAGAATCAACAGTTGGTGTCTCATTTTTTTGAAAAGTTTCTGAACTTCAAAGCCAATCTCCAACAGAGTAAAAAGATGACCCACAAACTAGGGGGAAAAAAAATTACAGCCAACTATCTCTCTGACAAAGGCCTTCTATCTAGAACACAAAAAGAATTAAAAGAAAAAATCAGCCCCCCTCCCAAATGCAAAGACCCAATCCCAAAAATGGGCATCTAAAATGAATATGCCCTTCTCAGAGGAAAAAGTGCAAAGGGTAAGTGAATATATGAAAAAAAATATTAACATTATTTGTTGTTTGAGAAATGCAAATCAAAACAACACTGACATTCTGTCTTACCCCAGAAAGAATGGCTAACAAGAATAAGTCACCCAATAACATGCTGGAGAGGCCTGGAGAGAAAAGAACCTTTCTGCATTGTTGGTGGGAGTGCAGACTGGTACTACCACTATGGAAATCAGTGTAGAGATTCTTTAAAATTCCAGAATTGGAGATCCAATTCAAGTCAGATACTTCTCTCCTGCAGAAGAACTTAAAACCTCATGCAAGGGGCCAGGGAGATAGCTCTGTGGCATAAGTGCCTACTTGGCAAGTGTAATGTTGTAAGTTCGAACCCCAATCCCACCAAATAATAATAATAATAATAATAATAATAATAATAATAATAATAATCTAAAATCTCATGCAGTGATACGTGAGTACCCATGTTTATAGCAGCACAATTTCTCATTGCTAAATCCTGGAAATTACCCAGATGTCAAAAAACTGAAAAATTGATAAGGAAGGCTTAGTTGTTTTTTTTTTAATCCAGTGGAGTAGTTTTCAGCTATAAAACAGGATAAATTTGAGTTTTTTGTTAGTAAGTGGATGCAACTAGAGACCATACTAGTGAAATAAATCAGACCCGCACATGTAAACATTGTAATTGTCTCCTTAGTGTGAGAACTTGAAAGAGAAAAATTGAATCTGAAGGGTACAATAGATACTGGGGAAAGGGCATGGAGTTACTCAAGATGAATGAGTTACTGAGTTGAGGAGAAGGACAGGAGAGGGAGTGGGGGAAAGAGACTTATCTAGGTGTGTAAGCAGGATGCTTTGAACAAGTGTCCTGTGCATTTCAGCTGGTCTATGGAAAGAAACAGTTAATGTTTTCATTTTTTTCATATCCCTTTTTCAATTGTTTGTACTTTTTCTCGTCTTAATTTCTGATACATACATACATATATATATATATATATATATATATATATATATATATATATATATATTTTTTTTTTTTTTCTTTCTACTTTCAATTTTACACGCATATATCTGGTAATATGAATAATTGGTTGTAAGACAGCACTATATATTACAATAAATACTGTGCAATTCATATTACTTTATTAAGTGGAATTTTATTTTATTTGTGATTTTTTTTGTTTTAGTTCTAAGTTCTACTCTCTTTAAAAAATTTGAAAAATTGAATTCTGGTGGGCTGGGGGTAGAGATGCTGATTGGCCCAAGTGATTTTGGAAATCAGCAGAGTCTGTCAATATAAATATACTGCACACAAATGTAGCACTGTAATTGAGAAAGTTAATTCCCACCAGTGAGCTGTATAGTGATTCAGATACTACCATACGCTTCTACTGGATTGGAAAAAATAAGTAATTGCACCGCAATGATGGGGACTCAATACAGTGGCAATTTATAAATAGGCCACATAAGAACATGATCCGTTTGGTAATAAGATGTTATGTTTTGCATCTATTTGTCCCCCCAAAGTCTCTTATAGTCATAGGGTGAGCGTCTAGCGTTTGTGATTAATTCGTGATCCAAGATCAGTGCTGGGATTATGAGTGTGAGCATTGTTGGGATTACAGGTGTGAGTGCTAAGCCACCCTGGGTCAGAGAGCCTGGATAAAGTAAAATGAAGGGAGAGAGGCTTGCTCTGATGCTCTGCTGTTGTCGCTGCTCCTACCTTTTTGCTCCTGCCTTTTTTGCTGTTTTCTGCTGCCATGAAATTCTGCCCTCTGCATGTGCTACTCTGCCAGCCGAATTTGGATTGAAACCACCACAAACTGTGAACTAAATATCTTAGTTACTCTTCTCTCATTTTTGGAACAAAATAATTCACACCCAACATTAATGAAGGAAATGTTCATTTAGTTCACACTTAGTGCAGGTTTCAGTCCAAAGCACGCTGGTACATGGCAGAGGAAAACAGAGAAGGGCAAAGGGAGGAGCAGCAGCTATGGCAGTTACCAAGCCTCTCTCCCTTCCTTCTATTTGTATGCAGATTGCCTGCCCCAGGGAAAGTGTAGCACTCACACTCATAATCCTATGTTGGATCAGATCATGAATTAATCACAAACTGCAGAAGCTGCCTTATGACTGAATGAAGCATTGAAGGGACAAGTAGACACAAACTATGACATGAAATAAACCTTTCCTCCCTTAATTTTAGGTGTTGGTTATATTGTCTCAGCCACAAGAGAAAAGTAACCAAGACTAAAGTATCATATTAACTCCTATTTCCTTAGTACAGGAAAATATGCATATTATATACCTAATATCCAGGAGGTTTTCTAATATAATTCTATGACAAAAGAAAGCAAGGCTCCTTACAGATATTGCTGATCTTAGCACCAGGGTAAGACATTTTCAAGATGAGCTCATGACATCCTATAGCTCCAGCAAATAAAGAAATGCTAAAACCTAACCAAACTCAATCAACCGACCAAATAAACAAAATCCCCACACAACGTCAGGGATATGGTAAAGACTGATGGCCAGAGTTCCTATTAGCCTAAGCGGGAACAATTTGGTAATAATAATAGTGATAATAATAATAATAATTGATAATTTGTATTGGATTATAATTTAAGTTATAAAATAGAAACCTTTAAATCAATACTGATATAAACAAACACATGAATAAATGCACATTACAAAAAGAAAATTTTCTGTACAAAAGACTTCTGAATATGATAATTTACATAGGTGAATTACTCTTAATGAGGGGAAAAATAACCATCGATCCTTTGATAGGAGCTGTCATGGTGACTTCTTTCCAAAGAACATGATGAGCAAAGGGAGCCTGGGACAGGAAATTCACGGGGAGACACCTGGTAAGCATGACGTCAACTGGGCGTTAACACCCCCAGTGAGAAGCACACTGATAATCCATAGGCTGGGTGGCAATTGGCTGGGTGGCCTTTTATCTATGGTCTTCCATAGAAAAGCACAAAACCCCAGTCTACCTATGGAAAGACAGAGACAAACTCCATAGAATATCTCACCAGTACTCCTCAAAAGCCTCAAATCATTAAGAACAAGAAAATTTCAAAACCTGCAAGAACAAAAACGAGCCAAAGGAAACACAACAACATGGGCCACAATCTCCTGGTTGGAATTCTGGAATCAAGGGGGAATTATTAAGTAAAAACTGAGGAAGTCTAAATAAGCTGTGGAATTCTAGTAACATGAATGTTTGCTCATTTGACAAATATGTTGTCATGCGAAAGACCTTATTAATAAAAGAAGTTGTTGCAAGGTGTGTGGAGACTTTTTCTATCTTGTCAATTTTCTATAAATCTAAGACACTTTTAAAAATAATTTTAAAAACAATTACATTCTCAAACTCAGCTCCTTTTTGAGCACAAACCCACAGTTTCAATACCTGCTGGATTGTTTCAAAGTGTTACGGTTTGTGTCCAGATGTCCCCCTAGAGCCTTGTGTAGTCATGGAGCAGGCTCCTAGAGTTTGTGATTGACTCATGGTCCAGTACTGAGATGCTGGATGTGTGTGCCGCTCTGTGCCTGGGGCAGGCAGCCTGCACACAATGCAAGGGAAGGAAAGAGGCTTGCTGCCTGTTGCTCTTCTCCCCTTCTTGCTTTTGCTGAGTAGGGAATGACACCTCCGTATCTGTGAACTAAATAGACTTCTCCTTCCTTAATTCTGAGCCTCAGAAATTTTGCCTCAGCAACAAGAGAAAAGTAAGACACAAAGGGATGCTCCGCAAATAACCCATCAAGATGTTTAAATTCAAAATCATCCTTGAGCATAACATCAACCAGGTGTCATGACTTCATCTGCCCATAGAGAGCATATCATTATTTTATGAGTAAGCTACTCTGTAAATGTGACTATCATTATTCATTTCTCCTTTTCTCTACCCATGGAAATCAGTTGTCATATATGTAGTCTATTTCCACAATGACTTTAGGGTGTATCTCTTTTTTTTAAGTGTCACTGCTTTTTATTTGATTAGATACTTATATTTCATTGGACCTCAATGATGCCCTCACGCTATCTATCTATCTATCTATCTATTTATTTATTTATTTATTTATTTATTTGTTATGCATTTGGTACAGGTTCTCACTATGTAGCTTGGACTTATAGTGATCCTCCTATTTTCAGCCTCCCAGCACTGGAATTACAGGCATGTGCCACCATGCCTGGTCTCAGTGGCCAGTTCAGTGAGGGGGCAGAGGTGATGCAGTATGTGGTGTAGGGGTTCTAACCCACACCCCTGAACTTGCCTAAGCAGGTGCTTCATCCACTAAGCTATTGTTCAGGCCCTTACCCTTCTGTTATTAATCTCAATAGATCTCAGAGTTCAACTAGTGCTCCTAGTACGCAATTCCAAGCGTGTGATCTCAAAGCTTGGCAAGTAGCTCTCTATGCGTTATACAACAGTAAGTGCTGCTCAGCTTGGTTTCTAAGGTCCATTGTAATAGATCCCCAATTTCTCTCCTAATCTCTCTTCTATTTTTCTGCACCAGGCATCTCAGCCTCACTCTTGGGGTACTGCCCAGGTATCTCATTAGCTAGCCTACCTCCTGAGAGCTGGTACTCTGGATGTGAGCAGATTGCATGTTCATTCTGGTCATGCATGGAACATACATTCCTGTTGCAGAAGTACATAAAAAGATCAGCAACCCTTTGCTTTCTGGAAAAGCTTCCTACTGTCTACAAATCTTCCTGTTCACCCCTATTTATGCTTCGACATTGCTTTCTTCTCATCCTGGCCTTCAAAGTCTAATTCACCTTGCACATTCTACTCAGACATATATACAGTAGGACAGGGTGAGTGCTGGAAATAAGCAGAGCTATTTTTAAATTTTACCTTTGGATTTTCATATTTCATAAAATTATATTACTTTCTAAGCATCTCATTGCTCCTCTGTGAACAGGTAATGTGACGTGAATTATATGAAATGAAGCATAGAACCTGGGCTCCCTCAACATACGAATGCTTCAAGTTCTCCTTGAACATTTCTATTTTCATAGTCAGATTTTTTTAGGAAAAGTGGTTTGTGGTCTCCCCATCTCTCATATGTTAAGATGGTACAGCGTTTTGTTTCGCCACTATCTCACAAGTTCCCTATGTTTCCTGTGTTTGTTTGCATTATCGTATGATATTGGATAATAACCCTACATTGGTATGTCTGCATTTTCCCTTCTCCATGTAATGAGGATATTCATAGAACTTCCCTCAAAAGTTTCTTTGAAGAATAAACTAAAATAAAACCTAAAAATGAAAAACCGAGGGGCTGGGGAGAAAGCTCAGCAGCGTAAGCACCTGCCTAGCAAATGCAAGGTCCTGAGTTTGATCCCTGGGTCAAAAAGAAAACAGAACAGTCAGCCTAAGCTGAAATGCATTTGGTGTCTATACCACAGCACATAGAACAGCATCTGGCATATAGTAAGTGCCAGCTCTATGTTTGCGGTCATTCCGACTATCGTTATTATCTTAGCGGATGTGACAATTAGTATTGAGGCTATTGAGTTTACATTTCTTGCTGTGGCCTGAGAAAAATGCTATGTATATGACAGGTACTCAGAGCTGGGGATGTGTCTGAGCCACAGAGCACCTGCCACACAACCATGAGGTCCTGAGTTTGATTCCTCATGCCAAAAAAAGGGAAAACTCCACAAAAACACAGGTGCCCAGTGGCGGTCAGCTAAGGTGTTATCAGATGCAGCAGTTCTTAACGGACACGGTCTACCTAATGAGCAAAGTGTGGGTGTGCACAACCAACTGCCATGGCCATTGTGTGATGAATGCATGGGTCCTGTAAATCAGAAGTCACGGTACCCAAGGGGCCATGCATGGAGAAGAGAATCCAAAGGATGCTGCTGCATGGGGCAAGAATGCTGAGAATGAGTTGCCTTAAATAATGCAGTCATTCCTGGTGCCTGATGAATAAATGAACAACCTTAATGTAACTTCGCATACACCCAGAGATACATTCACCTATGGAGTGTGTTGCTAATAATGTTATGCGATAAACTAATGTCCAACATTATCCGTTACCCCAAACTCCCCAAATTGTAGGTATAAGCAAACTCTTCCCATGGAGTATAGATTATTTTAATTAGATATTTTCTAGGTGAACTGATTAACTCATACAGGAGGAGGCACTGGGGTATTCTGAAAACTGTAGTTTCCACATTATTCCAATGACAAATTTAAAATAGCTAGGCATCTAGCTATTTTAAAGATCATTAATCATTTTTCTATTATGTAATGTGATCTGAAACAGACAACCAGGAGTATTGCTGTGAATCTTTAATTTTCTGCCCTTCTCTTTGGGCCTTACAATCTTTTATCTGTGACCTTGCATCATGACTTAAAAACCTGGAACAGAATTATAGGAACTATACCAATGACAAATAATGCATGAGTATTTTCCTTTATAAAGGAGAATGTGTTCCTTGGCATCTAGAATTCTGTACACGCACTTGTATTTGTCACCTCTAGTGAGCCATTAGCATGTTTCAAATTCAAAGGAAAGAAACAGATTTCCTCCAACCACTTAAGAAGTGACCCAATAGGCTAACACCCTTAGACTGCCCGGATATAGGTGACATGAAGAACCCTCTGGAAAACCTCCTGCCCACAAATCTTCTGTTCACTTTTACTGACTTGACCCAATCTCTCATAAAACTTTCTTCTGTGAAGTCTCACTATAATATTAATCCTGGAGATATCCAGAAAGAGAAATCCTACCAGCCTCTACTTAAATGTGACCCCGAAGCACATATATTTATTGGCCTCATAAACCCAGTGCAACCATAGAACACATCAGTCAGGAACAGGATCTGTGACACTGGATGATGTAATTGGTGGAAGCATTATTCTTAGGGCTTACATTGTCATGGATTCTGCCCCAGGCATCACCCCTGTTGCTAGTCAGCTCACAGCCACTCCAGGCTTCACCCAGACACTTGGGCACAGTTAGCAGTTCACTAAGGATCTTGTCAGAAGGAAAAGCTACAGCAGTCCAGCTTTCCTGGAAGGGTTTTTGAGAGGACAAGTGCATCCAATAACCAAATTTCAGTGCTGTTAGCAACAGCCATTCTTGTGAGGAATGATGTCCACCTTAAGGTGTCAGTGGGGTTGGCTTTCAAATCTGAATGTATTTGTAATTCCAAAGTTCTTATTCTCTTTCCATCTTTCCTCCTCCACTGGCTCTATAAATGCATAGAAGGCAGTGGGTGTGCTACGTCTTATAGAATTGTAGTAGCCAGTGTTTGCTTACCACATCGGAGGTCTTATCATTTGTCCCCTCCATGATCAAAATATGGGCCCACACATTGAGTACCTGGGAGGAGTCCTAGTCCTTAGAGACATCATTTGGTCTTGGAAGTCAGTCAGCCTACCTTCCGAGGAAGAGTATTAAGACAAGAAAGTGAAGACAACCGGTGAGCAGTTTCCTCCCTCTGCTTCTTCACGCTTCCCTTCTTCTGTCTGCCTCCTCTCCCCGCCCCCACGCCCCCTTCATCTCCTGGTGGCAGCCTGGGCCAAGTTTGTTGCTCGAAGCAGAGAGACTCAAATGCTTTCGTGATCCGAGTGTTTTCAAACAAGCTGGACTCCTGTGAGCCTTACCAGCTGTGACTAACAGCAAAGTGAAGGGAAGAAGCTTCTCTGGCCTGCAGGCTTCAGACAGGCAGGCTCTGGGGGAAACAAGAGAAAGCCATTAACTAACCACAGTGTTATCTTGATTCTCTCTGAGAAACGAGCCTGGGACGCCTAATGAACTAGCCTTAACGTTTCAAACTGAATGTGCCTCTGGGAACTCTACCAGAACAAACAGTGTGACAGATCAATGCTTGGTTCCTATATCAAGAGGAAAGGTTATTTGCTCCTCTAAGGAATTAGAGGATTAGTATATCTCTATGATACACTTTCTCTCCCTTTAAAAATTAACTTTTCTTAGCATGTTAAGGAATAAGTACTGCAAAGTGGTGGAGGAGGTACGTAGAGGTAGAAGCATTATTTACGCACACTGGTTTTAAAGTTCAGTTGTGATAAGAGATTGTTCTAGAAGATGAAATAAGGTTGCCTTTTGCACTTTCTGCGTTTTTTAGAATTCATTTTTTTGTTATTGCTGGTACTCCATGCTGGCTGGACATTTCAAATAAAATCACGTAGCCTTCAATGTCTGAGCCTCAGACTGCGGTACACGGGTCAAGAAGCAGGCAGTTCTTACCTCTTCGATTCCAAAAACCCCATGTGGCTACCAGCCAGAGATTTTTCAAGAAGTGACTAGGTTTCTTAGCCAAATCCTCTGAACTGTTCATTTTCTGAGAGGCTTAAGAGCGTCAGTTATCACGTTGAAGAATTTCTTGATATGAAGTGACGTAAAATGTCAAATGTTTATCTCATCAGCTGGCAATGGTTGAGATTGAAGTGTGCTCTATCTCTGTCACCAGTGAGGGTGGCTGAGAGGACAGCCAAATGTTTCACTGTAGGAAACTAGTTTGGGAGTCTGCAATTAAAAGACAAATAGAAGAAAGGAAAAGAAAAAATGGTTCCAATCAATGCCCCAGCACAGGAAACCTTTGTTCAGGTCAGATTCACTCATGAATCTTGGTTATCTTCATTCTTAGAGAGAATTTTTATTTCTGTTAGGTTGTAGAGATTTCTTTTTTTTTTTTTTTTTCAAGGACAGATGTGCAATATTTCAGCTAGCAGTACTTCCTATAGCTATGGCAATTTTATTTTAATAAGCCAGTAGATCTTCTGGCATCTACTCTCCCTAGATTCTTAAGTACTCCCTTGGGGTAACTGAGATGAGCTCCTTAGAGGGAGCCGCATGAGAAAGACTCCCCCAGAGCAGGACTCTGGCACCTCCCACCACCACCATGCATGCCTGTTTTTAGAGCAACTTATTGAAGAGTAGTTAAAGTTTCTGTGAAAACGTGCATTTAAGCATGTTTAAGGTTCTGTGAAAATTTACCTTTTCAAGACAAGGAATGTATACTATGATCTGACTAATCACATTTCAACAATATTTCTAAGGAAGTGACCAAGAATATTTACAAAGCTTTATCTAGAGACTCATTTACCTCAACAGTAGCGATGTTAGTACATGCTTTCCTAAACTATCACCTGCCTCCGATCAGAGAATCACTCTCTTACAAACTTTCCCTTTTCTTTCACTTATTAAAGAAACTGCTAAGCTATTCTGTTCTCCCTTAAATGAGAAACTTAGATGAATGTCATGTGGATAGTCTACAGTAGTCTGTTCCAAATGCCATGACCAGAAACCGTAGGCAGAGTGGCTTAATAATCATGGTTTATTGCACGTAGTTCTGGAAGGTAAGAAGTACACGATAGGGAACTTGACAGTGTAGGTTTCATTCTAGGTCTCTATTTTTGTTTTGCCTTCTTGTGTGTTCATCATTTTTTTGGTCATGATAAGCTTGAGGAGACAGAGACAGAGAGGCAGACAGAGTGGCCATTCTCCGCAGCCTTCTAGCATCCCTTCCTATAAGGTCATTAACCCTACTGGACCAAGATTCTATCCTCCTGACCTTATTTAAGTTCAATTATTATACCTTGTAAGAGGCCCTATCACTAACTACAGCTACGCTGAGGAGCCAGGTTTCAGCACAGGAATTTTCAACCATTATTCAGTGTATTACTCAGCTTTCTCATTCCTGGGTGTAATTCTGATCACCCCTAATAGAGAAAGAAAAATTGTTCAATTTGGCTCACATTCTTTTTTTTTTTTTTTTTTTTTTTTTTTTTTTTGTATTTTAAGGAAGGGTCTGCAGGGTATTCAGGGTCTCGCTACAAGATTGGACTCATAGTGATCTGCCTGTTTACAGCCTCCCAAGAGCTGGGATTACAGGTGACAAAGCACCACACACAGTCTCAACTGCCACCTCAACACGCCCTGGATGTCTGACATCTCAGCAGGCCAGGGGATTGAAGCCTCCACTAGTATGCCTGCAGGCACTTTAATCTGCTGAGCTATTTGGCTAGTCCTGGCTCATGCTTTAAGACTATCCACATGCCATTCACCCAAGATTCTCATCAAAGGGAGAACTGAATAGCTTAGCAGTTCCTTTAATAAGTGAAAGAAAAGGGGAAAGTTTGTAAGAGAGATTCTCGGAAAGGAGGCAGGTCATAGTTTAGAAAAGCATGTACTAACATTGCTACTGTCTAGGTAAATGTTTCTCTAGATAAAGTCTTGCAAATATTCTCGGTCACTTCCTTAGAAAAGTTGTTGGAATGTGATTAGTTGGATCATAGTATACATTCCTTGTATTATGGTAAGTCAGCTCCACGACTGTAATATTCTAGACAGCTGGGAAGGAGCAAAGCTGCTGAGATCGCAGTGGCTAGGGAATAAATCAGGGGAGACAGAGGCAGAGGAAGGGGCCAGGCAGCAGACACTCATCTCAAAGCCACACGGAAGTGACACCCTTGGTTCCTATAGAAATGAACTCCACTTGTTCCTACTGGTACCCCCCAGGACAATAAAAGCGCTCTAGCCTAACACTAGCTCGGTCTATGGCACAGCGTTTTCTCCTTAGTGAAAGTTTTTAATTCATTAAATATTCCTTATATGAGTATTTCAAAGACATTCTATTGACATTCTATTGAATCTCAAATAAGATTGCAAAATTAGAGCAGAAAGTCGTGTCACCCACGGCCTGATCAGAATCCCGGTCGCTGCCTCTCACCCATGTAGACCTGTGTTCCACCTGAGCCAGGTGAGTGCCCAGACCCAAGACCCACAGCCTTTCTGTATCTTGCTTTTCTCATCTTCAAAGACAAGGGATTCAGCCAGACCTTTTCTTAAAGCTCTCTTACCTCTAAATTTTATGTATCTGTGACTGTTTCTTAAATCTCAACCTTCTCACACCTTTTATACAATTGTCAGAAGCACAATGTCAGATAGAAATGTCAAGGACTGTAACGTGGTAAGTAACATTTTTACCAGATTCACAGCTACAAAGTTGTATGCCAAATAATTTATGCATGTGTACTTGTGGCATCACTGGTTTCATTTATAATAATCCTGATAGATTTTTGTTATATTCGGCAGAAGAAAATATATAGAATTCATTTTATTTCAATCCTTGAGGTTGAAAGCCAGTGGAATGAAATATAACTCACGTTTAGAAAAGAAATTGGATCCACATTTGGAATTTTAGCAAGACCAGGAACAAGAAGGAGCATTCCAGGAATATAAAGTAATTCACTTTTATGGGTATAATAGTAGAAAACATATTTCAAAATCTGTGTCTTATTAATAAGTTTTATACTAATATTTACTACCTAGCAATTTCCTCTATCTGTGCCGTAAAACAATGACACTTTGTCTGACGAGTTCCAAGAACCAACTATGTGAGCAAATCTATAAGGACATGAAATTTAAAAGTGAAAAGTACAAATAGCAGATTTTATTTCCATAGGTCTTGAGAAGTCATGAAAGGTAGAGGTTACCAAGTTTTGGGTTGACTCAGGTTATTCTACAGTCAGCCAGATTTATAAAAGCATGAGCCAGTGATGGGAACTGTGGGAAACCTGAAGTGAACAACCTCTGAAGTTGATAGTTCGGTAGTGGGTGAAATCATCCTTGCAGTCAAGAGTCTAAAAACCGTTTCCAGATTTTCTGAGACCGAAGTTTCCATTCAAGTGTTTAGTGCTTTAATAGGTAATTACTTTCAAAGACACTCCTTAGACAGTTGCCACAACTATGTCCCACTGGGCATAGATGACTCAGTTTTGCAAGGCTTCCTGGGATTAGCTTCTCAAGTAGTATTTAAAAATGTTTAGTACATCTCTTTTGAACCCCGTTTCTCACTGTGTCTCATTATGAGGCTGTTTGAGGTCAGGATCTAATTCCAGCATACTCTATACTGGCCTTTATGTGTTATAAATTACACTCGACAAATTGTGACTTAAGAGAGCAAGAATCAGAATCAATGAGAATCAAAACTTAACACATCTATAATGGGGAAATAAGTCAATGTTAAGCATGGGGAAACATCTAGAAGCATACTCTCAAGATAAAGCTCTACACAGGGAAGTTTTATCTAGACAATTATCCTGAGAAATGAGACTGGGGAAATAACCAATTTGGACAGGCCTAATCTGAGGCACAAAATTTGTAATTCAATTATCTGATTAAGCTATCTATACCATTTCTTGCTTTCATATACAATTGCCAACTACTTTTTTGATTTCAAAGTTGGCAAACATTGCGATTTACTTTATGAGATCCTGTACAATGCAGACTGGATTGAGATACCCTTCGCCTTGAACCAATTTTGCCACATTGGGGGGAATTACTCCTGCCATGTCCTGCCAGTGCTCTTGTTCTAGTTGTCTAAAGGTGAAATTCTCCTTCCTCAATGAGACGCCCAATGCCACCGAACAGTAAAAGATTTTCAATCTTTCTTTGAAATAGAATTCTACTTGAACTTTATTTTTATTATTAACTGTTATTACTAGCTGATATAGTCAATTTTGTTTTATTATTGCTATATTTCATTTATTTTGGGTTGTCACACACTCAAATGTAAAATGTAAACATCAACTTTGTGAAAGCAGAGCTTTTTACTGCCTCGTTGACTCAATTTCCAATGTTTTGAATGCCTGGTGCACAGTAGGGTTTCAAAATGCTTGTGCCATAGGAATGCTAAAAGAATAAATGCAAGAATGAATGCAAGAATGAATTAATGAATGAATGAATGAATCAATCAATCAATCAATGATATCGAGTTGACTCATCTCTCCCTTGGGAATGGCATTACCTACCTCAGAACTGTTCCTGATACCCAGGAGGAATGTCAAGTTTAAAATTATTTGTCTGAATTGTATACAGGAAATATATTGATTTTCTCCCTTTCCTTTGTTTACTTCCTGATTTCAATTAATGAGAGAGATGAAAGTTTTCATGAATTAAACTTTTGACATCCACTTCACTTTTCCTTAATGTGAAAAAGGCTAAATACATCTCCAGGAAATAGCTATGCCTGGCACTCCTTTGATTCCCAACAACCTTCCACCCACTTCCTACCCACAAAGCATTTATTTGGATTCTACAATATTATTTTCTTTAGAGTATGTGTTATTTCACTTGGTGGGTCTGCTTACAAGAGGGAAATACTTCTTTAGTTCATACTTATGTGTGTTGTTTTCTTTTATCTCCTTTCTTTTTTTTTTTTTCTCTAAGAGAAGATAATCAGGTTCTCGTGTTACTACTAAGTGTTCTCGCAATGGAAAAAGGTTGCCACATGAGGTCATTGCTGTGTGGATGAACTTGTAGACACTGACATATCAGTGAGGATCTAAGGGAAATATTATAGGGGCCATCAAGGCCGTTTCAAATTTCCTGATTGCATATATTAAAACAGGATAAGCTCCAATTACTAAAGTACTTGGTTCAATATAATGGAGACTTGAACCTGCCTGTGGATTCTGATCTCGAAGCAGTCTCCCAAAATATGAAAATGAAGTTAACTACTTACATTTGGGAAAAAAAGAAAGCTGAGGAGTGAGGCTAGATCATCTGAGGCAAGAGAAAAGGGTACCATGTGTTCAGTGTGGGTTTAGTAGCTTTTTCGCAGAGTACAGCAGGGACCTGAAATGCATAGCTTCGGATTTCTTTTTCCTGGTGATATGTCAGATAAGGCATCACAAGGTAACTTAGCCTTAATGGTTTTAAACCTTTCTCTCTGCGACCGTAAAGTGACCATTTACAAATTGGAATGTGTTACTGACCTGAAATCCAGTTGCTCCTGGACCTGTCAATACAAGGAGCACTTCCAGCTAAAACAACAGCCAACTCGTGCACAAAGTTTTTCGCCGTCTGCACCAGAGGAGTTGCACCCAGAGACAGCTGCTTGCAACAGCTGTCTACGTGCACAGTCATCTTAGGGGAGAATGATTAATGAACTCGCCTGGGCAGCGAGGAGCCCCGTGCACTGATCCATAGTTGCAGCACAGGTATTGATGTGAAACTAATGAGAAATTTGATGCTCAAATTTGAATGTTTATTCCAATTACCCACCAACAGATCCAACTTCTTTTAAGACTTCAAGCATTAACCTTTTGCTAGGAATGAGTGATGCCAAACTGTGGCCTCCTACTCTGTGTGCTAAAGCTTGCAGACCAAGGAGATTGGACTCCCCTTTGACAAATGATGTTCCTCCCATGCAGACAGCCTTCTTTAAATCTCACGTTCAGTTTTTAGCCGAGAAAGGAAGAAAAGAAGGAAGCGCCTGTTGTGAGCCTGTCTCCCGGGCAGCTGTTTAGCACCGAACACATGGATGGGACAAGGGGTCTGTCCCAAACACTATTAATCTTATCCTAGACTGAAAATGTCTCAACACGGGACTCATAACAAGGACATGGGTGGGGGGCGGGGCAAGCCCTCTTATGGCCATCAGACACTACTTAAGTTTTCACACACGGCCCTGACTTTCACCTATGAGAGATATTTCCTAGCTTGACTTTAAGCACAAAGAAGTGCAAACAAGAAAAAATGGAAAAGAATTAAATCCAAAGACATTCACATAAAAGACAGAATGCAAGCTGCAAACGTGAGACTGCAGACAACTTGCAGCAAATATATGTCAGATCAATATATGTGTATATTAAATGTATATGCCTGTCCCTATCTTGCATATATAATAGATACCATTAATCAGTAAATTTCTTTTTTATATTAGAAGTGACGAATGTTCTCCCTTCAACATGGAGATCTGAATAGCAAATCTAGCAGAACGGAGAAAGGGAGAGGTGAAATCTAATGACCAGTCCTTCCCGGGTGGGTTCAGTGTTCTTGCCTTTCTACTTTTCCCCACCCGCACTCACTCCTTCAGGACTTTACTGTAGGTGAGGCCTTTCCCGACCACTACAGAGAAAGCTCATCCTCCCTGACCTCGCAGCATTCGCCTCTGACTCAGTCTTTTTCTGCTTGACATCTTATACTTGACTCACGTACTTATTTATTTCTCTCTCCACATCTAATCCACAATATGAGTTCCATGAGGAATAAAAGAAAAAGACCTTCAGTTGCTTACTTCTGAATCCTTAACAACTAGGTGGGTGCCCACCTCACAGCTGGTGCTCAAGTAGTTGACAAAATAAGGAAATTATTTCACAATACTATTATCTGGGATGTTCTGTGGGAAAACAGCTGAACTGATTCTGTGTAGCCTTTTTACACATTTAAATAGAAATAGTGCCTGCTGTGTGTGTGTGTGTGTGTGTGTGTGTGTGTGTGTGTGTGTGTGAACCCAGGGCTACTGCACTGAGGTGCACCCTTTGCTTTTTTTAGACAGGCTCCCCCTAATTCACTAGGTTGCCCAGATTTGGCTTCAACTTGCATTCTTCCTGCCTCTCTTCCTAGCTCCCAGATTGCTGTCATTGTAGGAGTATGGTCAAGGTGTTAAGGGTCAGTTGTAGCAAAGGTTAAGGAGAAAATTAGACAGGATTCCTGAAACCTTCAGAAGACAGATATAATCACTTCCACAGTTCCTTCCAAATATATATAGTGTGTGTATTCATTTGTAGACTCAATGTCATGATTTAAAGATATATATATATATATATATATATATATATATATATATATATATATGTATATATATGAAAGCCACTGAGCACTGACCCCAGGTTCAGGGAAGGTTGTGGTAAAATTCAAGGCACTGATACTTCTGGAGATAATGCTAAGAATTTTTTTTTCCCACTTGTTCCAGCCTTACTAATGGACTTGTGAGTGCTTTGGCCTCATCTTGCCATGGAGTGTGTGAGGTTATCACAGCCCAAGCTATATTTTCAACATAAGGCTCCTTTCAAAGTTCAGAGAAATAGTTCAGATTATTAGAATGTCATTTAGAAAATAGCAACTTTCCTGCTTATGATGGGGCTGTGATGTGCAGAAAGAGTTAAGTATTCTTCCAGAGAAGCCCAACTCTAAGCCAGGAGATGGCATTAAGCACAGAGAAAATTGGGCTGAATAATCCCTTTAGACTCCTTAAGGTGCTGAGCTGACATTTTGATACACTGTAAGCTGGCAAGCCAACGTTTCATAGTTTATCTTCAAATTCCACATTTTAAAAGTCTTATTTCCCTCTTCCAGAAAAGACTGTACCTGCAACTACCTTAAGCAATGCTTACACAAAATCGGTTTCCGTTAGCTCAATAAAGAAATAATTTAATAGCCCAAATATTGTGGAGAAAGCAATTCCATTTCTGCTTAAAATTCACCTCTTAAATTTCATAATAGCTGTGGAATTTGGTAGGGGCAATAAATTAGGAAGAGATAGCAAGATATGAAGTGTTACAGAGTTAGTGCTATTGAAAAATGAACTTAATATATGGTTGAAAAATGAGTTTTAAAATCAGTTGGGGCTATTTTATGAGGTTTGATTATAGATGTCAAAATATAATTATTTTTCTGTTCTTAATCAGACAGGCTACTTAGAATATTTCCCTGCTAGGATTTACAAATTTAATTGAAGGAGAATTTTCAAATCTAACTACTGTGTTGTGATAGCAAACGGAAGATAAGTCAGCGCAGGGTTAGCAATGAGAAAATTGGGACCGACTTTTTATACATGTGCTGGTCACAGGAAATAATTGGTAAAATCAAATTTATGAGTTGGCTGTTCATATATTTTTTCCTCTATCTGGGAAATACTTAGTTATCCAGAATGCCTTTCATTAGGTTTCTTCTCTTACTTACCCCACGATGAGCCCCCACTTTTCTTAGGCGTGGCTCAACAGAGGTAGATTCACATACCTCAAATCCTTCCCAGCATGTGAATTCTGTGACAGCTGGGTTGCGTCTGGCATATTGAAGTGTGTCCATGGACTGACCTAAAGAGCAACTTCACAAGATATTTGTGAAGGTGATTTGGGGACGCGACTCAGTTTTGCCACGTTCCCATTGCAGTGCTCCTCTAGCCCCGGAGACAGACGGTGGAAGCTCATGTTCTGAACCATGACGTAGTGTAACGCAGCAAGTGGAGCCGTGATTGCCTCCAACCCAGCACCTTTCTTGCAGAAAGAGAATAGAACCAAGGTTCCCCAGACCACACATAACATCTCAGATACATTCTATGACTCTCCAAGGCTGCTTGATAGAGGACAGGTGCCTTGCTTTTGACTTACAAGAGACATCGTTTGAGAAAGAACACAGTTGTCTCTGTTTGCAGACAGAACATATGTAGATTTGTACAGGGCTGTGGTTTCACTGAGATCGCACTTGCAAAGCCCGTGTTGCAAGGTAATTTTGCGAACTCTGCTGCTGAGGTAGACTGCAAGCAGCCCAGGATGCTGAGTGTAGCAGCAGCAGCCTGTGCGCCTAGAGCAGAGAGAACATTTCATCACTTAAAACACAAATATAATTTGGCCATTTTTATGCCCAACTTTTCATGCCTCAGAAAATGATAGAAAGACATCTGCTGGAATAGACTTTATCTAGAGAACTGTCTATTAGACTCAGAAAGATAAACACTAGGGTATACTCTGGACACAACCGAAATTGAGATACTGACTATGCGATGTCACCAATTTCTTTTGGTCCGTGACATTGTTTACTACTGGAAGCATGAGCTCTCGAAGTCCTATTTCCTGTTGTTCTTATGCTGTGTGTGTGTGTGTGTGTGTGTGTGTAGTGTTTTTAGATTTGAAAAGCTTCCTTCACTTTTGTAGCATGAACGTGTCCATGCACGCTCGCGCATGCACACACACACACACACACACACACACACACACACACACACCCTTGAAATAAAGTGCCTGATCCCGCTTTGGTCTTTGCCTCTCCGCTAGGTCAGGGGTCTCTCTCTGAGGAGTTTCCCTGCGCACCAGCACTCATGCGGAACCTGTTTGCTAGCGTGCAGCCTGCACACTTGAAAGGGAGCGCCATAGCGATGGGCTGCCCTGCTGCCCTCGCAGCCCGAAGGAAGCCTGTGGGGAGCAGCTGGAGGGGCTGCGTCTCCTGTGGGTCGCATCCTGGTTGTTCACTTCAGTGGCTCTGTTTTAACCATGTCCTTGTATTCTCCACTGACCGTTGGAAGAGGCAATTGTTTGCTTGTCCAGCTTCAGAGGCGTTAAGCCCTTTACCTTGACTTCTCTTAGAAAGTAAAACTAGGGAGGAAGGAAAAGAAGGTACACAGGAAGATGTAACACGGCGGCTTGATGTTCTTATCACATAGGTAATTATTGTGCTCATGAACACAGGACGCAGGAAGTGGTGTGTTAGCAGAAAGGGTGTCTATCGTGTACGCAGCCTTCTTTTTAAGTATGGGGCCATTTACATTACTATACATTTCTGGCTTTGTAGATAATAAAGCTGAGTCATGAAACATATTCTTTCTGAAAAATCA
>PVKN010007221.1:0-27040 GCA_004027915.1 Capromys pilorides
TATATACTCTAACCATCCTCAGTAAAAGTTACAGTTGTGAAAATCCAAATCAGAAAGTTAATAAGATAATGAATTTGCCTGTGATTTTATGAATAAAAGGTTAATAGACAATATCAGTAGAAAAATGTTCAATTCTGAGGGAAAAAGCAAAATTTTTGGAATATTAAAAAGGGGCTATACTTAATAGATTTAAAAATCATATGATATTTAGCACATGTCAATAATCATAATGAGATGAAACTGATAATGTTTTTAAGGAAAAAATACTGAAAAATTGAGATGTATTTTAATATCTTTTTCTTTTTTAATTTTTAAAAAATCTCTTTATGCATTTATTTATTTGGTACTGGGTTTCACTACACAGCTTGGACTCAGTGATCTTCCTGTTGCAGTCTTCTGAGCAGCAATTGCGGGTGGGTGCCACCATACCTGGTTTTGGGGCTGGACAGTGCAAGGCCAGCAAGGCCTGCAGTACTGGGGATGGAACCTGGATCCTTTCACTTGCTAGGCAGGTGCTTAGACTGCTGAGCTATCTCCCCAGCCCCTAATATCTTTTTCTTATGTAAAATAAAACAGATGGAATTGTTCTTAGCAAGATTCAAAGAATGTAAGGCTTCCTTATGCTGGTAATGGGTATCTACCAGAAATCTCTGGTGACATCATATTTGTGATAAAATATTAGATATTTTTGTCAAAAGCAGACAAGTGAGCAAGCCATCAGTTCTCGTAGCTCCATGTAGTGAAAACTGGAATTCACATTGATCCTTATCATTGAGGTGGGATTAGAAAAATAAAGAAAAATATTATAAAGGAAGGGACATAGCCATTATCCTTGAAAATAATATGAAAAAAAAAAATCTCACGAGATACAAGACCATCTGCATTGCAAAATATAGTAGAGGTTTTCGGAAACCAGCCTCTTAATGACTTTTAAAAAATTTAGCAATATTCTTTTTTTCTGACTCATATAATACAAGACATTTTGAAAAGAGAGTTCCTAATTCTTAGTGGTCACAAAAATGATAAAATATGTTTTGAGTTAAACAAAAGAGGACATAGAGGAAAATCATACAGAGAGTGTGATTAAACTGTTGTAAATACATTAAATTTGACTTGATTGCAAAAAGATGCTCGTGGGTGGAAAATATCTCCAAATTAATTTAGGAATATGACACAAGCCCAATAAGATTTTAAAATTAAACTTGACAATCCAATTAAAAAATTTATCAGCAGAGAAAATGTGTAAAAAAGACATTTTGAAAAGGATTACTTTGGTGAAGGACTTGTCCTACTAGGTGTGAAAAATATTATTAGTTACTGTATAGTATAGCACAGATGTAGATAGACCCTCGAGACTGAGTGTGTAAAAGCCTAGATTTTGACTTCTAGTTAACCATTCTAGAAAAAAAATCCTCACAGATAAAATAGAGGCAAACATGAACACAAGGATTGTACCATCATATAGTAGGGAAAATTAAAGATAACTTACACCAAGAGGAAAATGATTATACATCTCTCTATGAAGTATGATATCATACAACTATTACACAGAATAAAGGCACATATGATGTGTTGTGAACTACAAAAATGTTGAGTTCAAAAAAATTCCTATTATAGGGTTAGGTAGTGTGTGTTAGGGTTGGGATCTTAAATTTTCAGTGAAGGCTCATGCACTACAGGGTCGGCCACTTGTCCTTGATGCTGGTGGGAGGTAGAGGGACATTTGAGAGGAAGTGCCTGTGAAAGGAAGTGAGGCCACTGGGGTTCAGAAACCTAGTCCCCACATTTTGGATTTTCTTTTGCTTCCTGACTGCTGAGAGGCTAGCTCAGCTCAGTTCCAGCACACTGTCCTCACATGGTCCTGTGCTTTATCAGAGACTCAAAACACCATGGAGCCAGCAACCCCTACCAAAACCTGTGGAACCATGGTCCCAAATAAATCTTTCAGTTTTAAATCATTCTAGGTTGATTATTTCAGACAGTTTTGTCACAGAGATGGAAAACTGATTAACACAGGATGACAATATTTACATTAGAGTACACAAACTATAATCTTTTTATCTATAGTCTTTATATTACTTAACTATTAGGATATGTTCTGAGAAATGCATTTCTGGGTAATTTAATGGTTGTGCACACATCATAGAGTATCCTTACCTAAACTGGGATGGCTGTTTCCTTAGTCTTGGGACCACTGTGGCATATGTGGCCTGTCACTGGCTGCAATGTTATTCTTTATGTGTTTGTACTATGACAGCATATCTATGACTCTGTGTCTATATATGCATGTGCACCAGGAAAGGTCTGAAGGACACCGTCACATCCCAGTGACGAACTTTGGGACAGGGACGTGAGATGGGGGGACACTTTTTCTCTGATATAACCCCTATCTGTATTGTTGGAGGGAGGGCTAAAGTCGTTTTAAAAGCTGAAAACAAGAAGTTTCTTTTATAACACAGCTTACTAAAAAACAGGTCCCAAGGCAGTTCATGATATTGTTGGAGAATAAATTGGCTGGATTCTGACAACTCAGCAACTTGTAGCGGAAACGAGAGGTCTTAGCAGCTGAGATGAAATGACCCCAGCACAGTGCTGCTCTGTACTTTGCCCAAGCTCTTGCTTTCCCTAGACCTGCTGTTTCCCTTTCTTCATTGCTCAACTCACTTTCACATTTTCACCCATGTGCAAAACCCGTTAATGCACTGAACTTCAGGTTCTCTGGACATAATATTATCTGCTTCTCTTTGTTGCTGTCATCTGCAGACCTTCGAGTTTAGCATCTCTCCTCTCCAAACTGAAACAAGCTAATCAAATCATAAATTGTTTCATTAAATGATGTCACTTCCCTGTAGTAGTGTGGCTAGCCACTTTATACATAGGATTAGATCAGTTCTTTAAATACTTGAGTGTGAAAAAAATATTCTTTAGTGCAATGTATTTCCTTGGTAGACAAATATCTTTCTAAGTACAAAATATGGGAGGGGAAAAGTTAGGGGTAAAAATAATATAAACCACTGAGCAATGTAGACCCAAGCTCTGTGAAGACAGGAAGTTTTCAAGTCTTGTGGAAAGATAACAACATTCATGATAAATGAATGGTAAGATGGCCTTATATATAAGTGGTGGGCTTCCCCTCCTGGAAGCTGAGATGCCCCAGGACATCTTGGAATCCCTTGGCCTCCTCTGTTTCTAAGAACCTGGAGAAAGTAGTTAGAGGAGGCACTGGCAGGTGTGCTGTCAGCTCCCTGAAAGCACTAGCAATCTCTGCAAGCAGATAATGCTTTTATGTTTTAAAAAATGAGATTGAATGAAGAGTGGCTAAACAGTGTGCTCTTATAAGGTTTTCACAGCAAAGAGCCAGGGTGGTGGTTTTTAATCTGCAAGACAGCAGGGTTGGAAAAGAGGTGAGGAAGGGTATGTGCAGAAACAGCACCGCTTATAAGCACTGTAGCAACTACTGAGCTTCTTATGCTTAATAAATCTTTTAAAGGTGTCACAGTTTAAGGCTCACTGAAGAAAAGGTAGAAAATGTCTTACCCTCAAATGGGAAGATAGATGCTACACAGAATGTATACCAGGATGTGCTCCTACCTACTGCCTCACGCTGTAGGAGCAGCAAAAGCATTTAAAAAATGTCTTCTGCTTTGGCCCTGCAGAAAAGTAGCACATAATCTGCAATTGACAGACTCAGGCAGGTTCTCCAGGGCTATGTGGAGAAACTGTGTAACTGAGTTCTGGAAATGGTCCGAAGCGTTAAAGCATCTAAAATAACTAGCTTTTTTTTTTTTTTTTTTTAAGGCCACGGCAGTTGAAGAGGTGAAACGGAAAGATGCAGGGGTTCTTTGGGTCCAAGGAAGCACACCTAGAAACACCTCTTGCCCTTGTATTTAGGGCGAATGCAGACAGAAAAATGTAGTGGATTTCACTGGAAATAGTTTTCTGGGTCTCAGGCTGTAACTGAAGCCTTAGGTCTTTTATGTTGTGAAAATGATTGGTGTGGTATGTGGTGCTAGAGTGTGAAGAAGGCATATGAAGAGACATTCTGAAAAATATTTCTCTGTATCAACAATCTCTTACAAAACATATTGATGAGTTGAGTATAAGCATATGAAAAGCAGAAAGATTCACATTTGTCTCCAAAAATATATTGGCTTAAGCATGAAGGGAGAAAACAGTGGTTACAATAGGCTTGAGGTTTCACTGAACCGAGAAATTCTGGAGAGTAGAGTGAGACATTTTTGCCAAACCCTAAATGCTACAGGGTCTTTTCCTCTAACCAATCAGATAATTGCCATTTCAATCTGTGGATTTTTCAGTTCTTTCTTTTTTTAATTTTTAAAGCAAACAACATAATTCGCCTTGTCTCAGGGTAATTTTGCTAATATTTCCACAATTAAATAATTACTTCAACCTCTGAATTAAAAACTGACTTGCTGTCTCTGTGGGTATAGTAGGTTGCCAGCTGGTTTAAATAATGCCTGAGAGTGGTCAGGTTAAGGACTCAATTTATGTCCTTATAAATTATCATGAGGAAACTTACTCCATAATGCAGCAGACAATTCCATTTATAATGCTTAGTTAATCCTCTCCAGTCACCAACCAAACCCATTTGTGACCTTCTGTTTCAGTCTTATCCAAATGAAAGTCTCCTGAGATGAGAAATGTTAATATGTGAACACTGATAGAATTTGCTGGCATTATGGTCAAGTATTAAATAGCTGGTAGTCTGGGCAAATTAACTTCTGATAGCTCAGTAATCAAGTAGAAGAAGGGAATGTCAAGTTGGACAGCACTAATGAGCCTGTGTCAGCACCCTGAGCTGTGTCTACCACTGCTTGCAGCACTTGTTCTGAATGCCAGTGTTGGCAGATGAGGCAACCAAAAGAAGGCATCAGGACTGTAGTAAAGGTTGGCTGAGGGAGGCCATACACTGACTTCTTTACCATGCTGTTGTTAATATGAGAGGCTGTCTTCTCTTAGATGGACACAAAAAACCTTGTGATGAACAGTTCAATCCTGTGTTACCTAAAAGTGTTACAAGCTATAGGGTATGGGCAGAAGAGTGTTTTCAGTCACATTGAAGACCCTCTTGGGAAGAGAAAGGAGGACATACTACTCCCTGTGTGAGCATTATTGGAAGCAGAGGGTGCAGTGATTACTGGAATTTCTCTCTGCCTATGGTCTGCCACCTTGGAGTAGGATGGAAAAGTGTCAGGCCTCAGGGCTGTATAGTCATGTTCTAGGTGTCCCTGTGAGGCACATAGATCATATTCTCTTTATCCTTTACATCCAAGAGGCAATAGTATGGGATGGCTCTGGCTCTGCCATGAGCTGATAGGCAAATCCTACAGTCCTTCATTCCCTTGGGTTTTTAATCTGTAAAGTAGAAATCAACAGTCCCTACTTCATGAAGTAGCTGTGAAGACTGACTAGAGCTCACATGCATAGGCTTCAGCCTACATACGAAGTGCTATGTAAACAGTGGCTATAGATCTCTCCATTTGGCCTTTTCCTGTCCTCCCCCAGTGAGGACATGGTAGCCAGCGCAGGCTATCGCAGTCTATTTCCTGAATAGCTTTCTTTATTCTAAATCCATAAATCTCCCAATACATCATCTCCAGTATTAACACTTCCAACTTTCAGAACCCTATAGGCCATTTTATACCTATCTTATTCAAAGGCTGTCCGGAACACATCACATGTTGTCTAACGTCCTAGATCTTGATTACCAGCACCACAGCACCCCACCCACAGGTCCAAGGCTTATTCTCTGTTCCTTTCACTGTAGCTTCTGAATCTGGGTTTCCTTGAAAACAATGCTAGTTTCAGTTCCCTTGACATCCGGTGAGTCGAGCACATGGGTCTGGCCAGCTAATAACTTGGCCCCACAGTCATAAACTTTTTTTTTTTAAATGTTTATTTATTTGGTACAAGGTCTTACTATGCAGCTCAGACTGGTAGTGATCCTCCTATCTCATTCTCCCCAATGCTGGGATTATAAGTGTGTGCCACCACACCTGGTTTCAGTGGTTGGCATGGAGCGCTCAGGGTTCTGGGGTCAGCATAGCATGTGGTACTGGGGGTGGAACCTGGGTCCTTGTTCTTGCCAGGCAGGTGCTTAGGCTGCTGAGCTATCTTTCCAGCCCAAGACAATAAACTTTTAACATTGTTATGTGACTTGAAGTGATACTTTTCCTCATTTGATCATGTGGTGCTGGAAAGTAGACGATGGACAAGACCGTGAAAGCTATGAGGGGGAAGGCAAGTGCGGTCCTGACTTTGCCTCCTGAGCCAGCCACACAGTCAGTGGAAGCAGAATCCATGTTGCCTGTGTTTGTGTGACTTGGCAATGAAACGGCAGTGATTATCGATGATGCAAAACCGGGGCTTGAACTCAGATCCTTGTGCTTGCCAGGCAAGCACTTATTCTACTGAGCTATCTGCCCAGCCCAGTTATTATTATTATTATTATTATTATTATTATTTTTTTTTTTTTTTCTTGCATTGGGAATAGAATTCTGAGCCTTGGACTTACCAGACAAGCTTTGTGCCACTGAGCTGTATCCCTAATGATGAGTATTATTTTAACTTACCTATGTAGGTAATATGCTTATTTTTCTGTGAGGACAGGTGCTTGTTGTTATTAAGCAGACATGTAAGGTTTCTTTTTAATTTTTTAAACTTGGATTTGTGTTGTTTTTTTAACATTATAATGAAATAAAAATACAAAGAGGAAGCTTTGCTTTCATATACATCAATTACATTATGTATCATGTATGTGGCCCAAGACAATCCCTGTTCCTTCAGTGCAGCTCAGGGAAGCCCAAATGTTACATGTCCACGCCCTCTTTTTGTCCCCTTATTCTCTGCTCTTGTCTTTGTGTTGTCATATTTATTTATCAATGTTCATTGTTGTCTCCACTTGGAATTTATTTCTCTTCGCGAGTATCTTCCACTCCTAATTCTGATCATCCTTCAAAGTCAGGCCTGAATGCCACCTCTAACCCAGGACCTCTACTGATCCCACTACCTTTTTACCATGCCTTTGGTCTTTTCTGACCCCAGTGCACTTCACCTGGTATTACAGTCATCGATTTGTATGCCCCCTATTTATGTTCCACATTCCAGCCTTTCAGCTCCTTGGATCAGGTCTGATTTTTTAGTCTGTTCCCTCTCCCAGCCCTGTGCTCCGCACAAAGCAGACACTCTGCAACATGAATGGCACATTCATTGAGAAGTTTGGACGGACAGCCTGGTCTTGTGGTTCATCCTTTCCGTGACTTATTCTCAGTCACCTTATTGCTCCTTCCCATGTGTGCTTACTTTAGTATTTTGACTGTGAAAGTAAATGGGATGAAAACGATCCTATCAGCAGGAATCCCAAACACACAGAATACATGATCAGTCTTAAAGCCACAGCTCTGCACTCATGCATGAGTGGGGAGAAGATAACAGGAGTTCAGTACCTTTATACCTGGTCACGACAGCTGCATTGGCGCTGAGAGGCTCTTGGAAGCTGACAGTGAGAGACATGCTGCTGGTTACTAGGAGACAGGCATTGGTTGGCACCTCTGGGGCTCCTGGGACAGAAGGAAAACACAAGGATCTTTGCTTAGCAAAACCTTTCAAACAATATTCCTGACTCTTCACAGGATATCTGGAAATACACACTGTGGAAGCATTGTAGAGCCTGATAGCTTTTGCTTTTGAACATTTTCATTAGAGGTCTCAGTGGCTTTCATTTGTTGCCATTGCGGTCTTCTTTTTCTTAAATTCTTTTTTTGCTAGTGCATGTGTGTAGTGCATTATGTGTGCACTCCTTGTGGGAGTTGGTGCGTGTAGAGAACACATCTTAATTCTTTTTTGCATCCCCTCTCCCTCCATCTTTTGATCACCCTTCCTATTTGAGAGACATCTCTCACTTTAGTTCTTATTATCTATCTTTTATTTGGTCTTTTATTTACATTTTAGGTTTCTCATAGAAGAGAAACAATGTGATGTTTAAGCCTGTGTGCCTGATTTATTAGAATATCTTTTGAGGGGGTAAAGACTATCAGTGAGGCCTTCCCAGATTATTCTGGGAACACAATAAGAGATTTGGCTGGGCCAGCAAGAACGGGGCAGAAAGTGACAGCAGCTTCCTATTTAGATGCAATTCACAAGACAGTTTCACATAGATCATATCATGGAGACATTCTGCAGCCCTGCTGGGGGAAAGGGCGAGGAACATTGTGGTCACTCTTGGGATGTGGCAACTGAGGGCCCTGGAGGCCAAGTTCCTTGTTCAGAACATGGTGAAGACACACAGCAGGATGTGAAAGTCTAGGGCATTGGATGCCAGATCTGGGTCCTGTCCAAGACAGAACTCTAACTCACTTTGTCTTGGTCTGCTGCCTCTTAGTTCAGCAAGCATTTCTAAGAAAAATTGTGGGCACGTGTCATGCCTACTAACTTCAGGCTTTGGGGAACTGATGACGGTTTCGAGTGTTCCTTAGCACTCAGGAGAGACTGTGTAACTTAGAAAATGATGAAATCTGGTATCAAGTCTAAAAGCATATCTCTTTCTAGTATTAATCTGTCCTAAGTATGTAAGCAGCAAATGTACTTCTTAATGCAGTGGCTGAGTCTTTGTCAAAATCCACATACCATCATTGTTGAGATTATTAATGTTGAAAACAACCTTTCATGAATAATATTTGAGTTATATATTTCGAAGAAAAGGTCAGGCCTATATTTGGTATCAGTGTGCGGTGCCTCCCAAGAAAACATTTTCATTGCTTTTGGCCTTTTTCTATGTGAGATTTAATTTGTGCATTTGAATATTCTCTAAGCAAAAACACTGAACTTCAGTCCGATGAACTGACTTTTCACTTCTGTTTAAATTTCAAGTTAAGTTTTTTGTTATTTAAATAAAATCTCCTAGAATGAGAGGTGCCTGGGCTGTATATTTTGCTTTTCTATTAGGAGCTGCGCTAAGCAGTACTTCTCACTGCTGATGAGCATTGTCCAGAAAAGCTTTCCTTAAATTAACCAGAAGAATTGGTAAAGAGAGAGAGACTGAAGACAAAAGTGTAATTCACGGGCAGATTTGATCGACTAGCCAGTGTTGCTTGCATTAATTGAAGTTTAGTTTTTAGCTCTACATAAAAAAGTGCAATAGAGAGTTGAAAACAGCTTAAACTGGTGCTTGAGGCGCAAACTAGACAAATAGGCAAACAAATATTTTTCTACCTCCACATAGCAAAATACAGCCACTTAGTGCATTAGACCATTCATGCCATTAGACATTAGGGTGTATCAGGTAGAAAGTGCTAGAAGAGTGTGACATGGTGGAGGGAGGCCAGGAGAGCTGAGGTCTCGGCTATGGTAGGAAATTATCAAGAGCCAGAAAATCAAACAAGAAAAAAGACCCTTTTATGGCTTTTCAGAGGCTTTTCTCTAAATACTCTGACAACAGCCATCCATGACCCTGGAGAGTGAAAAAGAGTCTGTAAAAGAAGGCCTGCCCGTCTCAGACCCAAGCCCAGTCTAGTTACGTGCAGAAGCCTTCTGCGTATACTCACTGGCATGTTCGAAGCCTGTTTTCATGCGTCTGTAGAGTCGATACCTCCACTCCCAGGCTTTCAGCTGTTTCTCTTTCTCTGTGTTGTCCAGAGTGAATCCTTCATTCTCCACCTGGGCAGACAGCTCACTCACCCTGTCCTGGGCCTCCTGGACCAGTGTGTTGAGGTGCGTTGCGCGGCTTTCCAGGCTGACAACTAAGAGGGAAGAAACAGGCTGACTCCTCTCTTTTTTGGGAGGTGTTGCTGCTTTGGCAGGCTATTCCTGAGAGGGCACAGTCTATGGTGGGTTTAAACAAAGCCAGCACAAAGTGGGACAGTACTAATCATAAACTATCTTATTATAAAAAGTCTAATTAGTGACATTTACAGTCAGACTGAGTGATAAATTCATCAGATTAAGATTTTCTAATTGCTCTCTGGCCCTCCTGCCACGCACATTCGAGTTAGATGCTTAGCACAAGTAATTATAATTGCATAGATTCATTTCTAGGACATTTAGAGGCACAGACACATAGAGACAAAAGCTCTATAGGGCTGGAAAAGTCCCAGGAAAGGTTACCCTTGAGGCAAGTTGTGTTTTGCCAAAGTTGTTTGTTTCTGTTTTGGTTTTAAGTAGATGCTGCTACAGATTTTGTGCTCCTATCACATTCTTCCAGGGATACAGAAAATTTTGTTCATGTGTTTTAGAGGTATAGTTCTCTCATTATTGATTGATTTATTGCTAACAGCATTGTGCAGTGGGAGCTACAGTTTGAGTTAGTGCTGATGGCTGAGAGACTTGGGTGTGATCAGCTGTGATTACAGGATGAGTTATCCAGAGGTACCTATGCCCAAGGGGGCCAGTTATTTTTTAAAGGGGCCAGTTTGACCAGCATTTTCTGCCAAAAGAAGCTGTAGAAGTTGACATTTCTATTTTACTTAATGCATAATAATTTTCCTTTGATTTATGTCACCTCATTTATCTAATCCATGCTTACATGTGTGAATGTTTTACTGATGGAATTTTCCTAGGGTTGTGCTTCTTTAGTATGTTAATGGCTTTTAAGCATGGGAGGGCCTGTGGGATCTCCTGGTCACTTCAGGAGGAGTCTCTCCTGGTCAGTGATAAGGAAGAAATCAGCCTTCTGAGGGAAATGTGGTAGGGGAATCACACAAACAGAGAAATTAATCAGAATTAGGTCTGTAGATTTGTTGCTGAAATGTTTGATAGTCCCTGTGACGTAACAATATTTGCCCCCTAGGGTAGGAAAGAAATTCATCCATTTCATCCTACTAATTAAGGGGCAATATATTATAAAGATAACTGCAGTGAAAATTTGTTAGGCGTATTTTGAAATGGAAATCAGGTGGTTATATATTCATATTCTCTGTGTTCATAGGCATGTTTGCATTAATTACAGGAAATGAATACTAATTTATGATTGCCCCAGCGCACCATCCGTCTCAATTTATTTACAGATGAGGTCAATGAAAAATTAGTGGACCCTTTTTTCTTTCTTCTTTCTCCTTTCTTTTTAAAGTTTCTGTTTAGAACACTCAGGACTGTGTTTTGCTACAGATTTGTCATGGTTAATGAATGTTGCCATAGCAGTCAATCATGTACTCTAAATACTGTCACACTTTTTTTTAAAGCCTCAGTCATGAGCCATGACAGAAAAATAAACAAATAAATATAAAGCTAAAAATCTCTTTCACTGAGCAGCTACACTGTGCAGAATCCCCCGGGAAGGCTAAAGGAGGCCAGAATAAATGATAATATAAGTGCTGTGGATGTAGGGAAGCAGTGATGGTGCATGAACGTGGAGGTTTTGGAGAAAAAAAATACACACACACACACACACACACACACACGCACACACACACACACTCAGGCACACACTCCAGTGGAAAAATTGGCAATATTAGTAGCCTCAAGGTGCAATTTCCTGGAGTAGTAAGATTGACAAGTCAGTACTAAATGCTGTTAATTTAACTAACTTCAGATTAATGGTAGAGTCTGCTGTGACTGAAGCCCTCAAACACAGTCTCATTATAGCCTTGCTGGGAAGGTCCTAAATATAGGCATTGACAGTTTAAAACAAATTCGTATACATTTGTGTATTTTTAGACATAGGTTAGGCGTCAGAGTTTGTGTCACAGTTTTCAGGTTGATTAATTGACCCAGTAACTGCACCCTCTACCCGGTGCCCCCCTCCTCCTTCCTCTCCAAATTATAGAGAAAATGGGGGAATTGTCCTTGTGAAGTTATTCAGTGAGCCTTTTATTGTAAGCCTGATGTTTGAATTGCATGCATGTGTCAACACTTGGGTGATAGACACATGATTTATAAAAATAAATTTTTCTAATACTATGAAATCCCCCCTATTAATTTTTATATCCACAACAGTTATTACTGGTGTGAATTCCAGGTGGCATTTCAGATGGACAGCTTCTCTTGAGCTGTGCAGAGCTCTTCTGATATTTTTCCTGCTTTCCCTAGCTCAACCCTTTTTCTTTCTGCACCTTTCCTGCCCTTCTAGGTTTTAGACTGGAGGTAGTTTGAGTTGTGGTAAAAGATAAAGCACAGAAGAGCATTTTGCTTCTTCCAAAACCAATAAGGAAGCTCCATAAACTCATAGCCAAATGGACTTTTCAAGATTATTTATATCCCTTGGGTTCCTCAAAATGGGATACACGAACTCCAACATAACACCGTAGTGATGACGGCTGGTGGGGATATAGTGGCATCTCTGAAGCCACGCTATGAATATCTGGGTTTTCCATGGACTTTCTAATTTTACATGTAAATTGTGATGAAAGCATGTTGTTAGGATTAGAGACACACACACAGTTACTGTACAGAAGCTTGGAAATTTTCCCAAACTTTGAAAAGTTTTTAAGAACACAAATGATAGAGCAATCTCTCCTTTTTTTTTTACATCCAGGACCCGGCTGCCCCAGCGGAGACCCTTGCTCTTTTGCTTCTGTTGTCAGGGGTGAGTCCTTGGGTGAGCAAGGGAAACAGTAACTGAGCTAGTGGTTTCCAACCATTTTACCAAGCAAATCTTTATGTATTTTTCCAGTGGATTTTTTTTTTAATAGCTGAATAAGACACTCTTTTGCATGATTTTTTTTTTTGCTACCAAAGCAGCTGACTTATAAAGTAATCGTGCTTTTCCTTATTATTAATGACCTATTTGAGTGCTAGTAGAAGCAGCTTTTCAGATGAGATGATCAGCTTGAGTTAATGCACTTTAAGCAAAAGCAAGGAAATATAATTATATTGTACTAAGTAATTTTTTCTTGAATAATATAGTGATAGGGTAGGCTTTGACTCTTTAGAAAATGTCTGGGAACGCATCTTTATTTTTTCAACCCAGGTATGGGAAACATTTCTATTTCCTTAGTTTAAGATGAAGACATTGAAACCAGGAGGATAGGAAAGATGACATAGATATGATATCTTTGAAAACCTTAAAAAGCTCACTGAACTTCTGTACAGACCACATGTCATATGAGTTAATCTATTATTTAAATACTGCAATTTTCTAATCACTAATAATGTGAGATTGGTGAACTTATTTTGTCTGGCTGGTAGGGCTCAGAAAATAGGGTTATATTTATTTTATGATTGATTTTCCTGCCTATCTCTCTTTTTTCTAGTGTTCAGTCATTTCTTTTTTACTTCCACCCACTGGGTATTTCCCCTTTGAATCCTGCACTGCTGCTTTTTTTTTTTTTTTTTTGAAAGTTTAGCCTTTTCTCCCATTGCAGTTGGTTCCTTCTCCAGCCAAGCAACTGTCCCTGGGAGCAGTCAGAGCCAGCACAATAGAGGGTCTGTGGGTGTGTGGCAAGCAGTCCAGCTGGGGTAAGACCACTCTGCGCTCCTGAAATAGGCTCCATGCTATTGTGGTGTTAATTATCAACAGCATTTCTACCACCCAGTGCTTCTGAGTGGGTATTTGTTATAAGACCTGCCCAGCTAATTAACTATGGGATGGGGTGGGGGTGGGGTGGCAACTTGGTGTTCAAAGAATACAATTACAGTTACTGTTTAAGCACTGAGATAAATAATGATCATGGACTGAATGGATTTGCTTCACTCCTGGAATCTAACCTATGATTACCAACTACTTCCTAGTTCTTCATTTTATCCTTATCCGTCTAGTTGATGAATTAGGGCTTGGTTGATAATTGCTTAAAGCTTGAAAATATAATGGGAGTAAAATGTAAACTAATTTTAATTTCTTCATTGAGGACTCAATGGAGCAATTCATTTTGTTGGCTTGAAAGGGATAGAAGCAATGGACTACCTTGCAAATTACTAATAATATGCCATTTCGCAGTTCAGTAATAGGTTTTCTATTAATAATGTTTTCCTCTTTTTTATTGACGAGAAAAGTGAGGCACTTAGTCATTTCATCTCAGTGATAGAAGTATCCTTACAACTAGCTTTTGATACCTCTTCCCAAGGCCATTTTGGCTACTTGTTACCTTAGTGAGTTCCCTCATGACTTGCTGAGGTAGCCTAACCCATTTTCGTATGATTGTGGACAGTTTCCTTATCTTGAGCTGAAGCCTACTTTTCTACTATTTTCAAAAGTGGACAAAATTCATATACAGCTTTGGAATCCTATAAACGAGTGCGACTCCTAACAGATAACGACCCTAGCGAGCTATTCTGCTGCATCGGGCCCAAGTAGCTTCTCTGTAAAACTAGCACAATAATGATGTCCATCTCATTAGTTATAATAATGATAATATTTGCAAAGAAGGCTTAACTAATAGAGGCTTACATTATTATTAGCATGCCTATTGATTTCAGGCCCTCAGACATAAGATATTTCTTTTAGTGAAATAGTTCAGTGTTCTGTCAAAAAATGGTCTTGACTTAGATAAAAGTTTTTCATTCCAGCTGCTGTTTAGAAATGTAATATGCATTCATAAGGGTGTTGCATTCAACCCTATCTGTTATTTCAAGGAAGAAAACAAGGTCATTTAGATATATTACACTGAAAGCCAATATCTTCTGGGAAACGAAGAAGGGCAGTTAATAAAATTTATCTTCACTGATCGTAAGTGAAAGCCTTCTATCAGCTCACAACTGACTTGTTTTAGAGTAGGAGTATCAAGAGAAGTAATATAGAAGTATTCTAATGATTAAATGGTCAAAATCGTTAATAATAGAGAACCTCAAAACCTAAATTCCAACTTACTGTCTTGCTCAGGTTTGGAATTTAAAACTCTCTGTGGCTTCCCTTAGGCCTCAGCCTGTCATCTTATTTTAAGTTTCTCCCAACAAATTTGAGAATATTGTCCCCAAAAGATTTTAGACAGCTAGAGATTAAATATTTCATGATGATTATTAGGCAAATTTTTTTTGTCCAGAATTCATCACGTATGAGCATGGACTCAAGTATATTCTCCACTATTTTTTAGCAGAATTTGCTACTCTCTGGCAGAATCCTTAATATATAATATGGATTCACTACATCCTTATTACATAAGGTAGGTCAAAACCAAGATTCCCTATGAATCCAGCATCAGGGGCAGGGGTATAGCTCAGCAGCACAATGCCTGCCTGGCAAGCAAGGGTTTGGGAGGTTGTGAGTTCAGTTCTTGGTACACATAGACACACACAGACACACACACACACACACACACACACACACACACACACACACACACACATAAATTCTCAGGGAAAAAAACACCAAGAAAACAGCATCAGAGGGATCTTTCTGTGTAGGTCTCACCAAATTCAAAAGGGCAGTTGCAAATCTTCCTTAAGACAAACAAAAATGCTTGAGTAAATTATTTGGGAAATCCAAAGCAGATTATTAGTGCTCTCCTGAACAAGATAACTATGTTTTCTGCCAGATATACACTGGTAGCTATATCATTTAAATTTCTTAGTAGGGGGCCTGGGGAGACAGCTCAGTGGCTTAAGGGCCTGCCTCACATGTGCAAGGACCTGAGTTTGATCCCCAGTACCGCCAAAAATAAATAAATAAATAAATAAATAAATAAATAAATAAATTTCCTAGTAGAGACATTTAAAAAAGGGAAGTGAATTTTAGTAGCATAGTTTAGTTAGCTCAATATTGTCAACTATTGTCATTCCATAATCTAATTAATGTAAACTTATTAATTAAGCATGATTTTTGGTACTAATCTTTTGTAATCCAGCATGAATGTTATGTTTATAACACATTACAATCTAAACTAAGCCCATGTCTTTTTCAAAATTTTATTATAAATTGATATTTATGACTATATCCTAATGGGGTACAAAGTGATCTAATGATTCGTGAATAAAATGTAGAATAGTTAAGTCAAGCTAACATATCTACCACTTAAAATCCTTCCTTTTAAAAAGTTTGTTTATTTATTTATTTGATACAGGGTCCTACTATGCAGCTCAGACTCTTAGTGATCCTCCTGCCTCAGCCTCCCCAGAGCTGGGATTACAGGCATGTGCTTCCACATCGAGTTTCAGTGGCTGGCTGGGCGCATCTGGGGTTCCAGTGCTGTCATACCATGTGGTACTGGGGATCAGACACGAGTACTTGCACTTGCCAGGCAGGCATTTAGACCACTGAACTATCGCCCCAGCATGTCTGTCTAATAAAATCAGCCCTGGAGAGTGGACCCGGGGCCCTTATTTTGAACTCCATCCTTGGCCCTTTTTACTTTTTATTTTGAGCCAGGATATTGCTAAGTTACCCAGGGAGGAGTTGGCCTTGCAATTCTCCTGCTTTTGTCTCTCATGTACTCATCACCAGGCCTGGCTGGAGGCTTTATCTTTTGTAACGAAAATATGCAAAATATATTCTCTTAGAAATTTTGAAGTGCACGTTATATTATTAACTGCATTCTCTACACTGTGTAGTGGATGAACAATTACACATCTTTCTGTCTGAGATTTTGCATTCTTTGACTATCATCTCTCCATTCTCTCTACCTCTAGCTGCTGTTATCATTCAGCTTTCTGTACTGAGTCTGTGTTAGATTCCTACATGTGAGAATATACAATACTTGCTTTTCTGCACCTGGCTTATTTTACTTTGTAACTGCTTTCTCCAATTCTACCTATGTTGTCACAATTAATAGAATTTCCTTCTTAAGACTGAATAATATTCTATAGTACATATATACTGAACTTTCTCCATCTACTCATTTATTGACACACTTTGATTGGTTGTATACCCTGGCTACTGTTGGCTTAGAATGGAGGCAGAAGCCACACAGTGTTTAAATAATGATTTATAGGGCTGGAGAGATAGCTTGGTGATCCGAATGCCTGTCTGCCAAGCACAAGGATCCAGGTTCATTCCTTGGCACAACATGCTGCACCAACCTTACCCGGGGCATGTAGAGCCAGCCACTGAGGCCGGGTGTGCTGGCACATGTGTGTAATCCTAGCACTGGAGAGGCCGAGACAGGAGGATCACTATGAGTCCGACCTGCATAGTAGAAATACCCTGTACCAAATATATATGTGTGTGTATATATATATATATATATATATATATATATATGTATATGTATACGTATGTATATATATTTACAAACATAAAAATGCTTAATTTGTTCAAAATTTTTTGTTTTTCTATTTTATTTTTCAATTTTTGTTCTTTTTGTTGTTCAAAATTTTTAAAAAATCATTCCTTTCCTAAGAAATAATACATTCACATCCCTCAAAAAAGTAGCCTTGGGATTCATTTAGTTGAAGTAAATAAAAATTTACTGAGTACCTTGTGTCAGCTTGGGATACAGGGATGAATGAGACAAATCCTCCTGTTGATGAAGTTTACTTTGCAATGCAGAAGTGACAGAAAGCAAACAGACATACTGTGAAAAATAAGGCTGAGTGTTATGCAGAAAATTGTAATAGTGTACTGTGATGGTAGAGTAATTGTTTAAACTTTGGACATGGTGGCCAGTGGAAGCAACCTTCAAGCATTCGAAGTAGAAGTAACAGCTAGTGCAAAGGCCCTGTGGCACAATAACCTAGCCTGGTATATTCAGGGATTGAAACAATGAATAATATTCGATGTTGGTGTAGGTGAGTGGCACACAGAAGGAGGTGAGTTTTGAGAAACAGATTTGTAAATTGGGTAATGAAAATATTTGGGCTTAATTTTAGAGACCTGCCTATAGCTCCTTCTTTATATGTTCTTAGTGGTGGGAAGTTTTTGTCTTTTGAGAGTACATTTGATTTCAGGGAACCTCTCTAAATCCTTGGAGGCCTGGGCTTGTGCATACACAGAATGATGGATGACAGTTCTGCTTTGGAAGAAAAATTAGGTGTGACCATGTAGTGTGTTTAATTTTCTCATGAATGGACGCTGAGGACAATTCCAAAGTGCTCTGTGCAATGGCAGTGCTGTTGTGGTGAGCACGGCATCTCCCAGGAGGACCGTGTTACAGGATAGCATTCACTCAGATTGTCGACTTTCTCGGCTGTGTTTTGTTGACATAAAGCCAGCCTTATTAGTTTATAGTCACACCTCTTAGACGTGGCCTGAATCAGTCCCAGCACTAACAGGAATCCCCAGTGACAGGCGAACCAGGGGGTGCAGCCTGATCCATGAGCCAAGATTGAAGCACTGGTGTCTATGTCACGTGTCCTCCAGTCTGGACAGCTCTGCAGTTCATTTTACGAATTTTTGGTGACATTTTCTAGTTCCACAGGCAACATCTGAGAGATGGTGAGAGACACAGAAGGGAGGGAAAGGGTCTGGAGAGGCAGACAATACAGCTAAGAGAAAAAGTACTCAGGCTTAAGCTGAGAAAGGTTGCATGATTCTTACTGATTTGTGTGGTTCATGTTTCTTTTTTTTTACGTATTTGGTTGTGGCAGGGTCTCACCACGCAGCCTGGACTCATAGAGATCCTCCTGTTTTCAGTTCCCCCAGTGCTGGGATTACAGGCATGTTTCACCATGCCTGGACTCTGGCGGGCTCAGTCTGCCCTGGGGGTAGGGCTGGTAGGGCATGGGCATGTGATGCCGGGCATCATGCTCTGCCGAGCTATCTTGCCAGCCCCTGGTTCATGTTTTTGATAGTGTGAAAATGGAACCAGCCAGGTTACACTGAGAACTTTTCTGTGATGGTGCCTGGGAAGCAGCGCCAGTACCAGCAGCAGCAGGCAAGGGCAGCTTCTAAGCTTTACCCATGTATCTGCACAAATCTGACTGATGATTTGGGAAGTGAACTCCCAAATGTTACCTGATTGTTGTGATTCCTGGTAAGAAATGGATAGGATTAGACAGGAGCTCCTTCTCAGCTGTGATGGGCTCCTAGTGAGGACAGTATAGAGGTTTTAGGAAGGAAATATACAGGGGAAAAGAAGAGAGAACATGACCCATGTTAGAAACCTTGTGCTCTGCTTTGAAATATATGACTGTCATTAAAAGAGGAACAGATGGAGAGCCAGGAAAGCAAGGTAGTGAGCATCCACTGTGTAGTAGTGATTTTGCCAAAACTTTTCTGCAAATGCCAAAGCACTAAACAGACATCTGGATTCAGATCATGGCTGCAGAACTTATTGGCTTTGTAGAGTTTGATGAGCTATTTGATTTTTCTTATTCTAGTTTCTTTCCTGGTTAAAGAAGAAAAATAACACCCATCTTTCAAGCCAGTTTTCAGAATCTAGTAAGATGACGTAGACAAATGCATTTTTGTGTGTGTAAGACTCGCTAAGCCCTTTTGTTATTTTTCTTCTATTAGATCCGGCTCCTTTAGCTTCTTGGGAGCAGTTTATAGCAGGTGTTTGCTTATCTGGTTCTGGCTGGAGGGATGGTTTTTCTCATGGGTAGGCTCAAACTCATGAACAAAAGCAATTTCCCTTTGTTCTTGATATAGAAAGTGAATTAAAAATTCTTGAAAACATTCTGTTCTTTGATCCTCTCTCCAACACAAATGGCACCTTAGTGCACAGAACAGAATAAAGAAATATACCACAGGATTTTAGCAAATAGGAAAAAGAGGAAGATGCAGGGTGGTCATAGTTTTTCATAGTGGTTATTTGGAAAGGGACTGAGTATAATAGGATCCCAGGTATTGGTATCCTATTAATTTTGATAGATGTATAGCTTTCAGTTGGTCACAAATCCCTTATAATCGTACATTTCTCATCTTTAAGATCAATTTAATAACATGCTGCAAAGTTATTATAGAATCCAAACATAATGTATATAGAGACTCTTGGCTCACTGGTAAGGCTACACCCCCTCAGTTTCCTTCTGTGGGCTGTACACACTACAAGTCTTCCAGTTGCTCATTTCTATGGAATCATCTGTTACCTAACTGAACTATCACCACATCAGAGAGGCTTCCCTTATGTAACCATATTGAAAATATTATCTTCCCCATCAATCTCTAGCTGCTTCCTTATTTTATTTTCTTCATAGAATTTATTATTTGAGTTTTTGTTTTAATTCTTATACTTAATTGCTGAAACTTGGGCTTATTTCTCATTGTGCATCCTTTACAACTTTGTGATGGCATCATGGTTATTATTCCAGAAGGAGCAAGTTACCTGAGGTACCTCCGGAACAAATGTGCTTTTGGCTTAACCAGATAGTACTTGAGTTCTTTTCTGGAGATTTAAATTTGCACAACAGGGCTTTGGGAAGCTGGGAGTCTTTCTGTCTTCAGGAAAAGTATAGAATTCTTGGTAGCATATCAGGTAAGGAGGACTAATGTTTTCTGAAGCCCAGTGCAGGATGAAGGTGCAACATCTGGGTCAGTGGGCTCCTTGCTCCTATAGTATGGGGCCCAGTCTTTACTCTCTGTGCCTAGACCCTCAGTTGTCTTTCTACTCAAAAGGTGTCTTTTTGATTCATTCCACTCTTATTTTCCCATCTCTTAAAGTCCTCCAGTTCTATAAAAACAAACAAGCAAGCAACAACAACAGCAACAACAAACAGTGCTTTGCCTATAGAACTCTTGAAAGCTTCAAATCCTATTAAGCCCAAGTCCTCATTCTCTTTGACATTGGTGTGGTGAACTTAGCATTTTTAAAATAAAGATTTTCCTGATCCAGGGATTTGTCTCTGTACCTAGCCTTTGGATGGTAGTAGCTTATAAAATTTAGGAGCAGAGAAGTAACCTCTAATTATGTATTTGCTTGCTTCTCTTGTAGCCTTCTGGGTCTCACCACTCGGAAATAAGTGAATCAGTATTAGAGAAACCAACAGTTTGATGGGTTTACCCTTTTTCTTTAAGGAAACATAAAATTCATGGCACAGAGCCATTGTGGTCATTGAGTGGGAGGGTTTCCATGAAGGGGAATGTGAGGGTGTTCCTCATGATGTTCTTGTGAGGATTAAAGGAGTCAAATAACCTATAAGGTCTTCAGAACAGTGTTTGGCAAGGTTGAAAGCTAGCTGACGTTATCTGCGTCCTCCTGGGCAGTCTGCTCTAGTCCCCAAGCAACTCACTCTACAAGCATTATCCTAGCCTTTACTTTGAAATAGATCCAGAACGAAGGCAGTCACCAAAGACCACATGTTGTATATTTACATTATATGAGAAATCTAGAACAGACAAGTGTATAGAAACAGAAAGGTTTTCTTAGGGTTGGAAGGAGAGGAAACACCATGGAGTGATGGCTCAGCAGTATGAGGTTTCTTTTCTTGGCAGTGAAGTTGTCAAATCGATGGTGGTGACAGCTGCACAATTCTGTGTATATATCAAAACCCATCAAATTGCATACTTTCATTGGGTGAGTTGTATGGCATATGAACTCTATCTTAATACATCGGCCAAAATGTACATTCAGAATTCTCCCATTGGTCAGCAACCCAGTGCTTGTCCAAGCACCTGCCAGGGTGTCTGCATTATCAGTGTAGCCTCCTACATGGTTTTCTTGGTCCCATCAGCTCCACATCACTGTTGGTTCCTCACGGATTGCAGTCATTTTTCAGTGCCCAGCAACCTATGATATTCATCTGTCTAAGCTGCTCACACTCAGGCTTCCAAGGGAAACATGCTGGCATAGCCTCAAGGTCCTGCACCATCTGGTTGCAGTGCCTTCTGCCTTGGCTGCTGCTCCCTCATGTGCTACTTAGCTTCAGCCACATTGGCTTGCTCACTCCACCACTACATCAGCTTTATTCCTGCCTGCCTCAGATCCTTACTAGTTGCACCCAGAGTTTGACTTCTGCATCTTCCTGTGACTCATTTCTATAGGCTCATCAAGGACCTAACTGAACTACCAGTATATCAGAGAGGTTTCCCTTGCCCAACCATATTGAAAATAATATCTTCTCCATCAGTCTCCAGCTGCTCACTCATTTCATCTTCCTAGAGTTTATTATTTGAGTGCTTGTTTTAATTATTTACTTGCTTTTTAGAAGTCTCTTCCATTAGAATTTGAGTTCTGTGACAATAGGGAGTCTGTCATGTTCATCATGGCATTGCCAGCGTCTAAGACATTACTGTGCATTGTGTTTGTTGAATAAGTGAGTGAAAACATGACCCTGGTATTCAAAGACACAAACACACATGTACTCATTCTTTTTCTGTTATACTTCCTATTTTAGATTGTCATTTGAGATTTGTCACATATTGAAAAGCTTGGCCAAAGAAAGTCTTACAGGGAAGTTCTGTGGGAAGGGTTTCTTTTAATGTTATTTAGAATATTCTAATTGGAATACAGTTAAATGCTTAGACTGATGGATGTGACTGTTCTGCATGAAAGCATGTAAAATATCTCAGAGCCTGCGCTTACTGAACCGTCCCTGCCTTGAACGTCTACTTAGAAAGCTTTATGTTCTCTGTGTACTCACAATGTGGACTTTCTCGAGCCCCTGTCTTCAGAAGAATCTTCGCGATGGGCACGTTGTTGGTCATGATGGCAATATCCAGAGGTGTCAGCCCCTCACTGTTAGGTGTATTGAGGTCTAGCTCTTCTGGTGTGTACTGGTCCAGGAGGAGCTGCACAGCATCGATGTCCTGCTGCTCAACTGCCTCAAACATGGCTTCATTGCCCTGGAAGTTCTGGAAGTAAAGAACGAAAGCAGGTTGGCACAGTTGCCTAGACCAGCATGTCTTTGTGGAATAGCTCTTCTGAATTTAGAGGCTGCTTTAGGGACTGTGTGCCCACTTGTAGATAGATAATTGTACAACTACAATGCACCACAAGGTTTTCCAAGTATATACTGTCGAAGCTTCTGCTATCCTTTCTAATGGGCATTGAGCAAATAATTTTTATGTACCAAGGCAACACAATACTATATAGCAAGATGAGTCTTGGGTAAGTGCTGAAATATGCACTTCTCAAACTAGCCTTCCGTAGAAGAAGCAGTGATCAGCCTGTCACTAAAAGGTGTGCAATGAGAAAGGTAGCAAGTGGCCATCGCTAAACTTGGTAAACCTTGGATTAACTCAACTTGCTCCATTAATACTATAGGAATTCTTATTTTAATTGTGTATTTTCTTTAATC
The DNA here is from genome assembly GCA_004027915.1 of Capromys pilorides. Taxonomy (NCBI): domain Eukaryota; kingdom Metazoa; phylum Chordata; class Mammalia; order Rodentia; family Capromyidae; genus Capromys; species Capromys pilorides. The sequence goes on from PVKN010007221.1 coordinate 22,999, forward strand.
ACTTCAACATATTTTGTGTTTAGCTTTACCCCTAGAGTAGTGCTCTATAGCACACAGTTGGGATGATTCTGGCATAGATGATATTAGCAGAGATAGTTTTAACTGACTAGGTTGGTATTAAGATGTACCTTCTCTGTTCCTCTCAATCCTTAGGTGGTGACATCCTTGGCCTTTAACATGGCAGTGACCTGCTCGTTGCCAGTTTTGGCTCTACTCTGCTAAGAGAAATAATCTTGCTAAAGAACATATGCTCCATGCTATATCAGTATTTATGGCTCTTGTAGCTTCATACCACCTGCAGGAGGATGCCTACTCTTCCTAGATCCCTTGGTGTTCTCATACCACACTTGTTTTTCCCAGAACTCCAACTGGTGCACACCTGGCCATTTCAAGCTCTGAAGTGAAGAGCTCAAGTGGCAGAATTCAAGGAAGATTTCAATGGTTTGTGGCTAATTGTTTAGGGGGTCTGAGATGGTCACAAGTTGAGTATTTATGGAATATGTATTACCCAAAGAAATGGGGACAGTGTAGTTCTTTTGAAAAAAAAGTTTCAAGGGATTAGCAGTAACAAAAGAGGGCTCTGGAATTGCGTGGGCTTTAAAAATATTGAAATACCAGTGGCCTTGACCTAGCACAGTGCTCACTTGATGGCGTGAGGCAGATCTTCAGTGACCAAGATAGGTTTTATCTTTAGTCTCATCAGAAACTGATTCTATCAGAAACTGTTGGTTGGCTTTCGCCAAGTAATACCACACAAAAAACGGAGCTTGAGGAAGATATGAAGCAGTCATGCAAGTGCTCCTTCTTTGCACAATGTGGGCCAGGGGTTGGAGCTACTTTGGTATGCAGTTCTTGTTGCCGCAAGACAAGCAAGCTGCCAAATGGAAAAGTGTTTTGTCTGCACACCAGTAGGCTGAAAGGCCTCCCTGATCAGGCAACTGTAGCCACAGCCAAGCCCTCCCAGAAGATGAGCTTCAGAGGAGAATGTGTGTGTGAAAACGAAACACTGCCCTGTCCACAGTGTGCATTTACTTTTGATTCTTGGTATTTATAATTTCTTGTGTCTCATATTTCCTCTGACTTTTATGTCATTTCTACCTCCATGCTTTTGTTGGCAGGTTCTAGCTTGCATCTATTTGGAAAGGCCAGAATTCACTTGTTTTAAGCTCTAGCAAATGTCATATTACCTCCTGCTAAATACTCTGCTGAGCATGTTTATATTATGCCCTTAGCTTTTACTGAGGGTCAATATAGAAAACTTTATGGTAGCATCAGTAATATCACCTTTTTGTGTATCACTGCCCTCTTTGTGTATTTTGTGTATCACTGCCCTCTTTTAGATTTTGAGGCAGGGTCTTGCTATTCCATCCAGGCTGGCTTGAATTTGCTATGTAGCTCTGGCTGGCCTCAAATTCACAATCCTCGTGTCTCAGCCTCTAGAATGATGGGCTTACAGCTGTGTGCCACTATGCTCAGATTCTCTTTGCCACTCTTGCTGCATAATTCACTATGGCATCTATAGAGGAATATGTGTCAGCATCCCCAGCACTGAGATTACAGGTGTGCCACCACACCCAGTTTCAGTGGCTGGCATGCAGTACCTGGGATCAACCTGGGTCGTTGTGCTTGCTAGACAGGTACCTAGGGCACTAAGCTATCTTGCTGGCCCTTACCTAGGTTTTTGTTATACCCATTTCCCTTCTTATTCCCTGTATATTTTCTTTTTCTATTGTTTTTTTTTCTCCCAATGTAATGCAGTAGATACCCATTCACTGCCTAGATTCTTCTTTGAATGCCTTTGGAAAGCAGGTGGCCTGCACAGTAAAAATAGGAAAATAATATTAATATTGTTATTTGAATGAGCCCTGGTGATCTCACAAAACCCAGGATTCCGTATTTGCCAAGAGGCTGTCTTTGGAGACTACTTTCTTTAGTTGTAAAAAAGGAGCCACAGGAAGAAAAGGAAAAATCTTGCCATCACTCAGAGTTCATCTAACATCATAGATAGATGTCATTCCTGCCCTGCTGGATTCTATTTCTACATTTATAAAATTGCGAAAACACGAGCTTTGGAAACCAATGCAGATTGCCTTGGAATCTTGAAATACAACTGAGCAAATCAAACCAACACAGAATAAAAAGAGCTCTGTTACCACAGAAGTCTTTCTGAGACTCAGCCGGTCAGTTCTTGTTCTAAAATAGGCTTCATCGAAGGAAGAGTGGCTCCCCTTCAGCTTCTCCGAGAGGTTCCTGTACAGGCGTTTGGCGGCATTGGGGGAGGCTGGGGCACTGTGTTTCTTTGACTGAGAAAGATGTAAATTCTGCATTTGTTGGGTCATTTTCACACGGCAGTTCCTAAAAAAAGGAAAATCTGAGGATCACTGACAACACAATTGTAAGCTAAGGAAGAATTTTATTATCTCCTGTCACCACTGGAATCCTAATAGAATGTTAGAGCTAGAAAGGAACTCAGGGATTATCTGACCTACCTTCTTCATTTTTGAAATATAAGAGCTGAATCCCAGGGAAAACAAGAAACTTGTTCATGGTCACAGACCTGACTGGTGACAGGAATGACAGGACAGCCTCCCTTTCCTGTATGTGCATTTTCATTTTCATATCTATGTATATGATATGAAGCTCTGCGTGAAGTCTATGGGTCTCAGCCAGTTGAGGAAGTGTCCCAGTTCTGTAACCTAAGGTGTGGTTAGTTACGTTTGCACATACAGGAGGTGGGGCTTTTCCACTTACCTTGTCCCAGATGCTGTCCTCCATAAGACAGCATGGCCACTCCCTGCACACCCCTTCTGTTGGTGGTGGCACTTGAACTGTGAGGTGGATTGTGTTCACTTGGTCAAGTATGCCAGTATGCCGAGGCTTGGTGGATTTGTATATGTGGGACCCTTCCCTCTCATCCCAAACATCTTGGGTGGGGGTGCTCCAGGGTACTCCCAACTGCTTTGCTTCTAGTAGTATTTGAATGCTGTTCCTAAAATATTTGATCTCTAGCTGCTGGAACCGCTCACCCAATTACGCCTGAAGTCATTCAGCCATGCCTTAAGAGCTACCCAACTTTGAGTATTGCTGTTAGAATGCGAATGCTATTAATGCCTCTCTCTCTCTCTCTCTCTCTCTCTCTCTCTTCTCTCTCTTTTCTCTTCTCTCTCTTTCTGTGTCTGGATGAAGAATATGCATGAATATCACTAGCTATGATACTTACCTGTGAAATGTTTTCATATCACATGAGATGTCCTAGTCATAGGACCCAGTGCTGTCTGGAGTATTCCTATTCTACTACCTTTCTACCACTCCCATCTTTGGTTGTTTTTGTTTTGTTCTATTTTTGAAACAAGGTCTGAATCTGTAGTTCACTTTGGCCTTGAACTCATTATGTAGGCCAGGCTGACCTAGAATTCGTGGAAATCCTCCTGCCTCAGCCTGTTGAAAGCTGAGATTACAGGTGTGCACCACCATGCTCAGCTTCCCATTGTATTTGTGTTTGGCTTCCACTTGTAATGCAGTCATTACTACTTATCTGTGACCTTTAGGTCATCTTGAAGGCCTTCATTTTTTACAACCTTATAGATCCCAGAATGTAAAACTGTAGAACCTTTTGTATTGATGAAACTCTTCACAGAACTGATTTCAACAATTTTCTATTTTCTGTGAGATAAATTCTATGTTCTTTAGCCCCTCATGTAGACATGCTTATCTCATTCTCCTGTTCTCAGTGCTACACATCATTCCATTTGACCTCTCTGGAGTGTTGATTAATTACTTCAGTCTTTTGCTTACCTGCAGGACTTTGTATGTATCATTTGGTATATACTAGAATTCTGTCTTCTTTAATCACCTAGGAAATGATTATTGATCCTTAAAGTCCTTGCTCAAGTAGTTTCTGAAAACCTCAGGGAATTTATATATTTCTTTACTCATTCATTTAACATGTATAGTAAATGTCTTACTGCATTGCAATTGTTTGTTGGATCTCTATCTCCCTACTAGATGCTTTTCCAGAGCAGGGACTGCAAAATCTTAAGTT
>PVKN010007222.1:0-27054 GCA_004027915.1 Capromys pilorides
AGATGCAATAGTTAGAATTACCATTTTGGAAGATAAAGTAAGGTCTGTTGCATTCATGCCAGATTCCTGAAACCTGGAAAATGGCAAACAATAGATACTCAATACATTTTGGTGTTTAAATGCCTGAAAGAATGAAATACACACTTCTAGAACTTGCTGTATTTGAGCTGAAGAGCCCCAAAGGAACTGAAGTTTGGTTCAAGAGTGTGAGGTAGCAGATGGCAGATGCTGTGGTTTATAATTTAATCAGGGATTATGAAAACCATCAAGTGGGGAAAAATCAATAACTAAGACAAGATTCGCTTAAGGGAACTTGGCCGTTTCCCCTAGAGCCAGGAAACAGCTACTGAGAAGCCCGTGGTTGCAGCTCCACTGGCAGGCAGTCACCGGCTGAAGCCCAGCCAGCTGGAGAAGGAGCGAAGGGGTGGGGAAGTGGGTGAGCTTCCAGCGATAATCTTGACGGGAATGAACAACAGCAGCCCTGCCTGGAAACAGGGCCCTGTACACAGAGCCCGTGGAATCTTGGTTCCCGCACTCTGAGGGTGTGGTGGGGAGTGTTATCTGTGGATCCCCTTAGACTTGCATGCAGGATTGGAGGGCTCTCTGACTGTGGACACGCACGCCTTGTTCTGGAATTCGCAGTACTTCTGGCCATTCTGAATGTGATTATTATGTACACCTAGAGTCTACGAATAGAATCTAATGTAAAAAGAGGAATCTGAGTTTCTGCTTAAACATCAGGAAGCCGGAAGGATATGGAAGATGACAAGAACAGAAGATCAAACAGCAGCATGCTGGGCAACGTTGGCCTTCCATCCCTCAGCCTCTCAGGTGGAGAGCATGGTACCATCCTCCCCTTCAAGCTTCAAGTGCTCATTACAAGTTGGGAGAGTCATGAGTCCTCCACTCAGCCCTTAGCTTCAGGGTAGACTGTAGAGTGGTAGATGTACTTAGCTGAAAGTCAGAAGGTAGCGTGGGCAAGTGGCAGGTACTGGAGGAGAAGGCATCGATATGCCTGTTGATCTCATACCTTAGAGGGAGCTCCATGTGTGCTTCTTCCTTTAGTCACTTCACCACAGGAGAGCTGGGAGTCTAGCTCCACATGAAGGCATTGAATTTTAGGAAGAAACTTTCAAGATGAATTGCTCCTGCCTTTGATGGGAGAATTATAACCCAACCCTTCCACCCCTTCCCCCACCAACATGCACAAACCCATCATCAGAAAAAACTAAAGTGTTCCAGACTTCACCAGCAAGAGTTGGTGAAAATTAAAAAAATTAGAAAAATTAGAAAAATTAAAAAAATTTTAATTTTTAAAAATTTATTTATTTGGCACAGGGTCTTACTATGCAGCTCAGACTCATAGTGATCCTCCCTGTCTCAGCCTCCCTAGCCCTGGGATTATAGGCATACACCACCACACCCGGTTTCGAGGCTGGCACAGCACACCCTGGAACCATGGCTAGCATGGCATGCTGTGATGGGGAATGAACCAGGCGGGCACTTAGACCACTGAGCTATCACCCTAGCCCAGGGGTTGGGTTTTGGTGAAGATGAAGCGTCACTTTCAAGCCTATAGATAATATTCAGCTTCAGAAAGCATAAGCAGAAAGAATGTCTTTGCAGTAGCAGCAGCTCTGGGTCCGATCTGACTACAGAGTTCCTTACATCTGATAGGCTCACCCTTAAAACATTGTCTTCTAGTCTCTGGAGCCCAGCAGTTAGCCAGCAGTGTCCAGCCTCATGACTTGTCCCCTTCTGCCATAGTCCACCTTACCTTGTTTATAAGGTAATCCCACACCGGCAACCCCACACCTATAATTCCTAGAATATAGGAAAGCAGGGCTCACAAACTGCTCAGTTGATTTTGAGGGCTTTGGGACATTCCCTAACATAACTGCTCTCTTTTCTTGTTAATATCTTTCAAAGTAGTTCTTATTTTCTTAATTTTAAGTTTTGGAATTTGTTTCTTGAGTTTGGGGTTTACTTAAATGCTGAGATTTGAACCCAGAACTTCATGAATTCCAGGAAAGTTCTCTACCAAGAGCTATATGAATGGCTGAGGTTTCATAGGGTTGACTGTCCTACAGTAGGAACTGTAGAATTATAGGACTGTAGAACAGGAGGATTGTGCTAACAGGAGGAACATACTGATTCGTTGTTTTTACCGTAATACCATCTTCACTCTCCAGATGCACACATTTAGGTAAGGTCATTTAGACTACATGACCTGCTTGCTATACTTCTGCCCAAAATATCGGACTTTGTATCTTAATAAAGATCAAAATTTCAGGAATCCCCAGTGGTGAAGATTACTTATATTAATAACAGAGATATGTTGTGAGAACAAAGATAAGGAAGAATTGATAGTAAACATGGTTCTATTTTTAATCTTCAATGAAGAGAAAATTTTTGTCAACAGTTTGTTGAATATACATAACTCATAGTGTAATAAAAGCTCAATCTATCATTTCTAATTTATGGCCCCCAGTACACCCAGGAAAACACTTAGCAAATTATTGATGGTCATAGTAAATCCAAACCCACAATCTCAGTTTAGTGAGTAGAGTTGGCTAGCCATATTCGTCAGTGCCTCAGTCTTCATGCAGAGGGGGGACGTTTCCTCTTCCCTGATGAAGGCTGGTACTTGGCAGTCATTTGCCTTTCAGATTCTACTCTTTCTCCCTCACTTTGTGGACTCGCTTAATTACATCCTATTCTGCAAGGCTTGAGAGGCAGAGAGGAGGGAATAAGGAAAGGGGAAGGGAACCCTTACATTTGGCTGAGTGGCTTTTGCTCTCATTCTGGAAAAAGGTTAAAATAAAGCTTGTTCTTTCTCCCCTGTGACTCATGTCTTGCACACAGGTCCCAGACAGTGGGACCAGTCTTCCATTTCCTAGGGTTACCGCTTCCCTTCAGGACCTGACTCACAGTGGCCTGAGGGTCTGGCTTGTGCCTGCCCACAAAAGCTCCCTCCACATGTCCATTCCTAACTCCAGATTCGGGGGCTTTACTTATTTATTTATTTACAGTACTGAGTATTAAACTCCGGACCTTGCACTTGCCAGGAAGGCACTTATGCCACTGAGCTATCTTCCTGGCCCAGATTCAGAATCTTTAAACTGCTATCTGGCAATTGGCCCTGAAGAGTGACACTCAGGAAACTGGCAAACGCAAGCAAAAGAAAAACAGAAACATTTCACCACTTTGGTTTTTTTCTCTTCAACAAGTAGAGTCTTCAGCATTTGCTTCCACAACCCTAGGTTCATGTTGCCTGGGCCCTGCCGCTGGGTCCCTTTACTCTTACAGTCTCATGGAGTGGGACTTAACTAGCTCTAACCAAGCCCTCGCTATTCCATGTCTCTAGAAGTCTTTATCATCTTTGTCCTCTGAGACTGTGAGAAGGGTGCAGGCAGTAGCAGCCACTTGCTCCGAAGAATCTTTTTGATACATTCTCTTGGCCTGACATTCTTATTTCTTTCTGTAGCCTGCTGAGGGGGTGACACGAATCACAGAATCACTTCAACCAATCATTTCCTTTGTAAACACTTCGTTGGAGGAGACTATCTTGCACTTATTTTAGTATTTGATGTCTATGAGCCTCATTTCAATTTCTCTTCTTCAGCTACTTGTTATTCTGGGCTAGGTTATTAGCATAGGATTTTCAAAATGCTGGGGGAGCAAGCACAGTCGCCTGTCGAGAGCATCTAGAATGTGTGCTGCTTGACATGGCAGCCACTCGCCTCTTGTGGCTAGCCCTCCAGTTGCACCAAACACATTTCCAGTGCTCGCTAGCCAGAAGTGGCTTCTCATTGAACAGAACATTTCGAACATTTCAAAAAGTTGCTTTGGCCACAGCTGATTTATAGGAACATTGCTATGAGAAGTTGAAACTGGCAGACATCTGTTATGATAATGAAGTACAGCTCTAATTCAAAATAAATGCCAGTGCATATTAAATTAAAGTCCTTAGAGTTTAGTTTGTACAGACTATACAGCATTTCACAATTAAGATTTCAACATCAGGCCCCAGAGAGGGACAGGAGATTGAGATGGCCTCATGTTGTCTCCTTTGACTGCAGCAGCATGGAAAATGGTCCTTTGCTCATGTCCTTGGCAAATGTCAGGCACCCTCGTAAATTTTGATCTATATGCTCTTGGATTTGTTACTTGCCTTTAAAAATATTGCTGCTTGATGATATCATCCTTCAACTTCTTCTATTCTGCCTAGTGGTAGAAGTTGGCCCGTGGGGCTGAGAAAAGGGAGCTGAGTGAGGAGTCTCAACAAACTCAGCTGGACACTGGTAGTTTCAGTAGAGCTCACCTTCTATGTGTCCAGGGGAAATGCTTTCTCCATCAGGATCCAAGAACGTTTCTGGTCGTATGAGTTTACAGGAATGTGAGACTCACTTTGGCCATCTTGGCTTATGCCATCAACCTCAGTTCATCATGGACTTAGTGAGTAGATTTTTGCAAAGAAGGCTGTGGCTTTTCTCCAATCATAAGAATGGGAGAAATTGATATTCATGTGTTAATGTGTTGATATGAAAGAGGGTGTGTTTTAAGGTAGTCCAACAAGACTGGATCACCAGTTTTGAGATGAGATCTAAAGAATAGGTCATTCTGGGTAATATCTCCAAGCAATCACTATCAAAATTACTGTGCAGCACTTTGAGGGCTCTGTAGGCAGAGGGCTTGAGAGAAAAATGTCTTTGGTCTTAGAAGTGGCCTTCTGAGGGCCAGCCATCAAGTCCAGTGCTAGAGAGGCCGGTGTGAGCTGTGAGAAATCTTTATAAGCTGAAGCAGAGACAGCAGTGAGGCAGTTTTGTTGAAGTATGTAGGCTTAATGGTCTCTATATTGTCATCCTGAGTTATGAGGCTTTTCCAAGGCTGATGGTAGTGCAATGCCCGATGGTAGAAGAGGAATTCAAGGTGAGGCTCCAACAGTAAATCTGAGGGTCCACCCCAGACATGGGAGAGCTGGCCTTGACCCGGGAAGGCATGATTTCCCCAAGTACACACACGGAAAACTTCCAAGAAAGAATTAAACCACCAAAAATAAGAAGAGAATAGCCCAAGGAGATAGAGGGGTGAATGGAAGATGGTTTATGTTTTTGTGGGATGCAAATAAGGAACAATCGATTTGACTGGGCTTTCAGACAGTAGGGAACAGCAGTAGTCCCTTCTATGTTTGTTTTCAAAGGCCATTAGTTCACTCTGTCTTTTTCTGGTGCATACAACGATGGCATGGCTGCCTTTAGAGAACCCTGAAATTAATCAAGTTGTGTGCCTTGGAGATTTTTTGTTTGTTTAGTTTTTTGTTTGTTTGTTTGTTTGTTTTAATAATGTGTGCCATTACTTCCTGAAGGAAGCTTTGGAAACACAGCTCAGCCAAATGCTTTCAGGTTCCTGATTCACCTGGAGTGACCATACCAGAATGGCTACTTCGTTGTACAAATACCACAAGAAAGCTTGCAGCCTAAGCCAGAATACCTGATTTTGTTATATCATTGTTCTTGCCGCTGGTTTCTGATCCCTGAACCCATTATCCTGATTCTCTTCTGGGGTCTCTTGCCTACTGTCTCCCTCCTCCTGTTGGGAAATGGGAAGATGTCTATCCAATGTTTCAATTCATGCTATATTTTTATTCTTGCAATCCAGATTCCATCCCTGTATTTCCAATATCAGGCTGTCTGGATTCCAGATCTTCAACTGGAGTCTATGGTCCACTAATCATTTGCTTTTAGAACTATTAGATAAAGGATGTTTTATTTACCATGGGCATAAACATAAGTTTGCTGTGTATGTATTTTGGAAACAATCTATGGGCCTTATTTGCATCCTATGAAGACTATGAAAAGTGTAAGATTCAATGCTATCCGTAAACAGCTTAAGCTTATGTTGGTAAACAGGTGCATATAGAACTTTAAAAAATTTTAATAAAGTGTCAAATTATTAATTATTAATACTTATAATATTAACAAATTATTGATTATTAATACTTATAATTATTTATACTTATTATTGTTAATCTTAAAATTTACCCTACAAAGAGTGATTTTTCTGCATTTAACAGATAAGGAAGGCATGTCTTAAGGAAAGGAAAGAACTTTCCCTACTTAGCTAACAAGTTGGTGAGATGAAGACCCATCTTCAAAATGAGATCTCTTTCTTTTAAATATATTGGCTTTATATATGTTCACTTAAACACTGATAAAGATAATCTCTGTGCACACAAAGATGCTCAGTAGAACAATTTATAAAGCATTCTGGGCTGGGGAGATAGCTCAGCAGTCTAAGTTCCTGCCTGGGATGTACAAGGACCAGGGTTCGATCCCTGTACCGCATGCTGCGCTGGCCCCAGAACCCTGGGAGTGCCATGCTAGCCCTTAAACCGGGAAAGGTGACCCATATCTGTACACAGCACTGGGGAAGCTGAGACAGGAAGATCACTCTAAGTCTGAACTGCATAGGGAGATCTTGTATCAAAAACAAAAACAACAACAAAAAAGAATTCTGAAGATGGCAAGCATTCTGTGGTCTGGGATTGATAAAAAGGACATTGAACAGAGGTAGACTGATTTTACCTAAGACTCAAAGAATGAGTACGATTTGCTTAGCAAGAGAGAAGAGGGGACAGCCTATCTGCAGGGGGACCTTTTTAGCCACAGGACTATGGAGAGAGCATTTTGGGCATACTGGAAGGCATAACTTAGGCCCATTCCAGTTCCACCCAAGAAGCTCTGGAGTGCTGGAGAAGATCTGGGGTCAGGATGCAGGGATAGCGTTTATCTCCATGGTTCATTTCCTTTCCAAAAGCCAAGTCTGCTCCTGGAAAAGTCTGCTGCATTTTCTATCATTCTATTCTGAAAGGGCATTGAGAAAACAGATTACCTTGAGATCACAAATGATAAGCCTGATTCTTCCAGCAGTTGAGACACCAAATTAAAAAAAAAAAAAAAAAGCAGAGGTCCAAAAGATTCCCTTTCCTTCCCAGCCTAGATCTGGCTGCGTCCCAGCACACAAGTCCTCTGGGCGCCTCCGTAGAGTCCTGACCATCTTGCTCTGCGTGCCATGTCCCCATGAAGCTTTTTCTCAGGCCTCTCACTCTGTCCTTGAACTGAGAAACTGTGACCATGAAGCCCCTGGCACTGGGCATGGCAACTCCTGGAGCCTCCTCCTGGAAGGCAGTCAGTAGTGTGTGAAGCTCACCCAGTGCCCCTGGCCCCTTGTGCTTGTCAGAACCTCAGGAAGTAAATCCTCCCTCAGCCCCACAATAATCAGCTCACGCCTTGGAGTGTGAAATTTGATTAGCTCTTTTATCTCAGTTGCATCACCTGGACTGTTATTAAGAGTCATAAAATTTACGAAGCCCCCACCTGGTCCACCCCTCCGTCAGTGTGACCCTAGTGTAGGACTAAGTGACCTCCGGGGGAATTAGCATAGTGCTCCTCACCTGCCACCTGAGGAGCTTCGCTCTTTTTCATATGGTTATTTTGCATATACTGATCAAAGTAAGGCTGTCGGAAAAAGAAGCTGGCTTTTTGGAGAAACTCTGAAGCTTACTGAGGTTGATTGTTGCACCTTTTGTATAGCATTTATACCCAGAAGGGAGTTAGTATAGATATGTGCAATAAGACATGCCTTTATATTTGCAATGCAAATTCTGTCCAAAAATTTTAAAAGACCCACATTTATGCTTTAAAAATGCATTGAGCCTCTGTTTCTGGAAATAGTGCCTATGGTGATTTCCCAAACTGATTTGCAAACTGGAATAGTCTAAGTAGCTGTTGAGAGCATGTTCCTAGCTCCTGTCGCATTTGCATTTGAGTCTGTGTTTCTGAGAACCCAGCTCAGGAGTTAGCACTGATCACTCTGCGCTTCCACCGGAATGTTGCAGGGTCAGACACAGCACGGCTCGGGTGCCTGACCCAGGGATGCCGTTTCAATGAACAGGGAGCGGATATGAGTAAAGGATTTTTTTTTCCCAAGGATTCAGGATTTAATAGGGCATCAGGGTGCAAGAAAGAACCGAGGCAGAGAGACAGAGACTGAGATGGAGGGGGCGGGGTGGAGATCCCCTAGACCCTCTGAGGACAGAGATTCCAAGTGGGAAGTGACAGCCAGGACCTGTTCTCCCAAGGGCCTGGTTTCTTCTGGCTGATTCACATGTCTCAGTCTTTGCCTGTGCATGACCCGACCTGCGCAGACCCGCTGTTCGCCAGCCACACTGACCAGTCCCCATGTTTCCTAGGAGCCAAAAGTTTGCTTGCCTGTCTGTGGTCTGCTTCTCCCCACCTCCTGGGTTTGTTACCTGTAAAGCTATCTGGAGCCAAGGAAAGCAGGTCTATCAGGCTCCTAGGTTTCACCTTCCACATCTCCGAAGATCTTCCTTGTCAAGGTACGGAGGACAATCAGAACCGAGGAGCACATTGCCTGACACAGGCACTACGGCACAAAGACTGGCTTATGCCAATTAATAATCACAACGAAGGGACTGTTCAGCAGACCAGAAGCAGCTGCGGTGGCAAGACCAGCACATTCTCTTCCCGTAGGCAAGATACGTGGGGGACAAGTCAAAACCAGTGTGCTTTATAGCTTTACTGTTCAACCATTGATTTATTAAACAGATATTGATCGTCACATATCACATGTCCCAGCTTTGGACCTTGGTACTCTTTAGGTGGCTGACATACTCATGTGCACCAAACAGACAGGTGCTTAATTCTGAGGAGCTTGTGTTTTAGGGCACAGGTAGGAAGATGGACAAACGTTGGTAAGCAACAAAAACAATAAAAAGACAATAAATAATGAAAAAAAAAATAAACGAATGGATCATGTGCTAGAAAATGATTCATTCTTTCAGAAAAAAAAATAATATAAAATATATATCAGAGAAAAAGGGGTCAAGAATGCCAGGGAGGCAAATTTTATTTATTTATTTTAATTTTTTAAAGAAGAATATGAAGAAAGCCATTAGAAATGATGCAAAAACAACTACAGTGAAGACAATAATATGCAATGTATTATTATAAAAAATAAATAAATAAATAAAAATTTTAAAAAATGATGCAAAATTTTACTAAACAAATATGCCAGGAATTCAACAGTGGTTGTTATATTGCATATTGTTGTCTTCAAATCAGTTATTCAGATATTCAGATGAAGGCTGTAAGACTGTTTTAAAAAAAAGTTATAAAAAATTAAAAAGGAGAGAGGATAACATTAAAGCATTGGGGCTGGGGAGATAGCTCAGTAGAATATGCGACTGCCTGGCAAGAGCAGGGTCCTGAGTTCAATCTCCAGTATTGAAAAAAAAAAATTAAAGCATTAGCCAGGCATGGTGGTGCACACTTGTAATCCCAGCACTTGGGAGGCTGAGGCAGAAGGATCAGTGTGAGTTTGAGACCAACCTGGGCTACAAAAGTGAGCTCAAGGCCGGCCTGAGCTGCATAGTGGGACCCTGTCTCAAAAAGACAAAAAACAAACAAACAAACAAAAACCACATTAACTTCTTTCAATAGGCCAGCAGAAATCAGAAGTACAGTTATCCAAGCTATCCTGTATATGTACCCATAGCTTTTTCCCTTCCTCCTGTCTTTCTTTTCTTCTTTCTCTCATCCCAGTTGTTCCCTCCCTTTGAACAGTTCCTTCCCCTTTCACATTACCCATTGTACCTTTCAGATACTGTTTACTCTTTCAGGTTCTTAAACTAGGGAGGCAACACAATGTTTATACACACAGGCCTGGTTTTATTTCACTTATGAGTATGTTCTTTTGTTTCATCTATTTACCTATAAAAGTCTCAAGTTTATCTTTTTTTATAGCTGAGTAATAGTATTTATTTATTTACTGTCCTTTTGAGACAGAGTTTAACTATATAGCTCAGGCTGCTCTTGAGCTCACTTTGTAGGCCAGGCTGGCCTCAAACTCATAGAAATCCTCCTTCCACAGCCTCCCAAATACTGGGATTATAGGTATGCACTGCCATGCTTAGCAAGATTGCAATTTTAAATAAGATGAACAATATGGGCTCCCTGAAAGGATAATATTTGAGCAACATTGTCATCAGGTGTAGTTGTAGATACGTTGAAAGAGGATTCTCAGCACAGACAGCAGACTAACCAAAGGCTCAGAGAGGGAAAATACCAGTGTCACTGGAATGAGTGTGGGGGAAGATAGAAGAAGACTTTGGTTTGTTTCTAAGAATGAGGTAGAAGTCCAGACAAGGGAATACATAGAGAGACGGTAAGATATGACTTATTTTTATTTCATTTTAAAGACATTGCATTATGATAACTGGAAACTAAAAAAGCAAACAGAATAGTACGATGAAACACCATCTCTCCTTTGACCAATTGTTGGCTTTTTGATCTTCAAGGAAAGGTGTCAGTGGGAGATTATCACAGCTCTCCAAGAGAGCAAACCAGTGATGGTGGTTCATACTGATGGGAGAGCAGTAAAGGTAGCAAAAAGCCAACAAATTATGGTTATATTTTGAAATATAGAGTTCCCAAACATATGGTATGTGGGAAGTGTGAGAGGAACACTGAAGTCAATAATGAATTCAAGGTTTTAGTTTAAGCAGCTGGAAAGATACAGTTGTATTATCAACTGAGACAGGAAAAGATACACTTGACACAGGTCTGGGGGACAGGAGCCCAGGTTTGGGACATGTGCATGGCGATGTGGAGATGACCAGTAGAAGGCTGGATGACTGGGTCTGGAGTTAGGAGAAATGCCAAGCTACAGACATAAATTTGGGAGTCATCGAGGGCTGGAGGGGATTTGCAAGAGGGAGGCTGGATCAGATCATCAAGGAATAAGAATAAAGGTGTGGGGAGAGGAGAAACACAGGGGGGTAGAAGTGTAATCACTAGCTAGCAGGAGACGTGAAGAGAGAGGACTAACTAGAAAGCCAGGAAGGACAGTGGGGTGGGAGGTGAAAGGCAAGGTGACTCTCATCAAATGCTGTGGGTAGGTCATTAGATCAAAACTGAAGCGAGAGAGTTAGGGTTAGGGCTGGGGTTTGGGTTTGGGTTAAAGTTAGGGGATAGGGTTAGGGTTAGGGTTAGGGTTAGGAACAAAAACAAAACCCAAACTTCAGTCATCATACTTAGGCATATGTATGTAATGGATACCCAGAAAAGAGCAATTTTAGGAGGAAGAACTTGATTGGCATGATTAAGACAGAAAGGGAGAAAATACCTAACTAGTACACACAGTGCCTTGAAGAGAGCAAAACACGTAGGGCTGCAAGTGGGGAAACAAATAGTGAGAAGAACAGTCATTAGCTTTAAAGATGGGAAAAAGAATAGCACACGCGTAAGCTCATGGCAATGATCCAATGGAAAAAGAAAAACCAGTGGTGATAAGAAGATAGAACACTGCTGGGAAAAATGCGCAGGTAAGTGAGAGGGTTAGACGCTAATACCTAAGTGGGGATATTTGTCTTAGACAAGAAAAAGAAATCAATAAGCTCTGAGAAAACAGTGGGTTAGCTCTGAAAATCTTTATGGGGACACAACGGGTAAGCACATATGTCCCAAGTATCTCTGGGTTTGTCAGATTCAGGATGAAACTCTAATTCAATGAAATCTAGTTATTGATGGCGCAGAGCTCTGTGCTGCTGCTGGAATCTCAGCTTTTGCAGACATGTTTTTTTCCCCACAGATTTGGAGACCAAGAGGTTCTTCTTGTATTTGTATACACATGGATTTGGTTTATTAATAACTATCACAGGTAGATGAATATTAATCCCTGGCACTTCTATAGAACTTAAGGCCAAAGACCCCTTATCTCTACTTTAGGGAACAGCTCTTAGTTAAGCAAAAGGCCCAGAGAGATGGTGCAATCTCTTGCTCACACACATACATGTGGCAGTGGCACTGCTGGATCAGGGGATATTGCTGTGTCACCTGGCACACAATGCCAACAACCATCACCACCAAAGTCAGGCCCTACCTCTGGGTTTGGCTCATGATGGCTGAGGGCTTCTTCCCTGGTGATCAGTAAGCTCTCAACACCGCTAATGTCACCTCTCATTTTAAGCTGGTTTTCACTGATGTCCCTGATCCCCACCAAAGTGGGACATGGAAAGAAGTGTGCAGGAAACAGAAGATACCTGTCTGCAAGCACGAGCCTATCTGGCTGCCATAAATTATATGTAAATTTCAATGTTGTGGCCACAGAGAATAAGTAGGGGGACTTCTTCCTGGGTAACCTTGTCCCTAGGTCACCTGTGCCCTCTTCCTGCCACTGTACTGTTACAGATGATTTCTAAACGTCCCCTCAAAGCCTCATGCACTTAGGAGTGGCTAGGTCTAGGCTATGTGAATGAAAATAAAGGGTGTGACCCTGGGTATGGGTGGCACAAATCACTAGGTAGAATATAAAGGGAGAGAAGGACGGGCGCTTGGGCTGTGGCTGACTTCTGCCTGCCCCAACAAGCCTTGGGCTGTTTCTCTACTGCAGTGTCCCTCTGCTGTGTCACCCTGCTTTGGAACCAACCAGCCAGATCGAAACTTTTACAGACTGTGAACTCCGGTGAACTTTTCCTCCTCTAACTTGGAGTGTCAGGTATTTTGTCTCAGCAGTGAGAAAAGCTGCTAAGACACGCACCAAGCCCCGCTGTCTGCTGAGTGTACCAGCTGTGTTGTTTATAACTGAACCCCAGGATTGGAGACATTCGTCTAGGGGCATCTCAGCTTTTATATAAATCAAGGAGATACAAATAAATGTACAGAAGGTGGCATAATCTAACTCCCTGCTATGATTTGTGTCTAGGTGTCTCCCAAAAGTCTCATGGAGTCAGATTAATTCTTGATCCAATGCTGGGATTATGTGTGTGAGTGCCCAGAGGCAGGTACGGTGCATTACGAAGTGAAGAGGCGGGGAGGGGAGCTAGCTTTCTGAGCTGCTGCCACTCCCTTTGCTCTTGCTTCTTGCCACTGCCATGCACTGTTGCCCTCTGCCATGTGCCACCCTGCTTGGAGCCAGCTGAGTGGAGAGTGAAACACTCACTGTGAGCTAAATAAACCTTTCCTTCCTTCATTTTGGGTGTCAGGTATTTGTCTTAGCAATGAGTAAACAGTAACTGAGAGTCTTCCCCAGCTCCTATTCACTCAATACATGTGGGATCAAAATAAGGAAGGCTTGGGTAAGTAACATAATGGCATGAGGCTAAAATAGTCTTTATAATCTTTTGATAAGGGCATCTGGGTCTTGTGGGCCTCCCTCCACCCAGCGTGCTGCTGTGGTGGACATCACCACAAATTTCCTTTATGGCTGTTTTTCCTGAATATTATGGCTGATAAATCCACATCTGCATAATGGTCATTTCCTTTACTCATGGTAATGAAATTAAAGATGTGATAGCCAAGGTTTGCTGGCCAAGGTTTGCTGGCCAAGGTGTCAGAATTTTAGAAAGGATATGGCTTCATGCAATCTAGAATGTTCATATTACTATTCCTAATGAAAATATTTCATTGGACAAAAGTTGATGAGGATTGTAAAACTCACTGGGTGAGGGGATGCAGTACCCCTTGGCCCCCTTGCATGTCTTCTGGATGAATTATGAATCAGTCAGTGGAATTTAGTGATTTGTTCTAAATGAAGTTGTCAATCTTTTTTTTTTTTTTTTCTGTACCTCAAGCATATTCTTATCATGACATGAATCACATATCATAGCACTGTAATGACTTCTTACAGATCACTATAAACAGGGTCCTCTTGAAACAAACTTATGGGCCATATGTCTTCCACTCCATGGTCTCTGTGTGGGTTCCACTGATCTGTGAAATTATTCTCCTGCTGGCCCTGGAGAAGTGTTCTCCAAGTAACCACAGATGGTAACATCCATCAATACTGCTTTTTTTAATCAGAAATCCTCCTTTGTATTCTAGGTCCAGATTCCTCTGGCTCAGCCTGGAGGGTTTGAAGTTCTCTGCATTAATCATCTATCTGTGATTCTTCCCATGACAAATGCGAGCAGTAGAAAGAGCATCTTCCTTCTGTATGCACTGGGCATGTTGGTCTGAGTTGTGCGTCCAACTTTCTTTTCTTTTTCTTTTTATTTGTGTATTTGGTACAGGGTCTGCAGAGTCTACAGGATCTCACTACATGGATCAGACTTGTAGTGATTCTCTTGTTTTCAGCCTCCCATGTGCAGGGATTATAGGTGCGTGCCACCACGCCCCATCTCAATCGCTGTCTCAGTGCGCTCTACCTAAACAGGCGCTTTAGTCTGCTGAGCTCTCTGGCTGGCACTGTGTGTACAACTTTCTACTGTCCTGCTGTCATTCCAAATTCATCTTCTTTTTCATGATATAGCAATAAAAAGTTTTGTAATGAAGCCAATATGGATTCAAATTCTGATTTTGCCACTTGTGCTTTGGGAAAATTCTTTTGTTCTTTATAAGTTTCTATGTCTTTATCATTTTTTATGTCCTTATCGTTAAAAATGAGATATTAATACACTCTTCACAGTCTTAAATGATCCTGAACCGAGAAGCTGGTGCATGACTCAGGCTCAATAAATGGTCACATCATTTCTTCAGATAGATTTAAAAAGCTAAGTTAGAGTTCCTGTGAAACTCCAGGCACACAGGGAGAAATACCTAATTAGGACCCTAAACCTCAATTTTTTACCATTCTCAGATGTTGTAAGAAAGGCCGATCTGTCCAGTGCTGGCCAAGGTAGCAATGTGGCAGACCACAGTACCTGGAGGTGGAAGCTGGCCCTGATCCATCCCCGTGTCCCTTCAGGGCACAGCTTGATGTCACAGAGAGGCCCCTCGAGGAGCATCTGTGGAATGAATTAAGATTAGAATCATCCAGGCTTGAAATCTTAGCTCTGCCGTGATAATGTTTCGATTCCAATTTATTTATCCCCACAGAAGTTCCATCCAGCGGAGCAATAGTCCTGTGGGTGTTTAAAACAATACTGTACGTGTGAATGATGGCTCAAGTGGCTCCCATGTCCACATGGGTCTGTCCCCATCACATTTTTGAGAGACTGGCCAGGATATTAATTCTACTACCAAAAGGCAGCCAAGATGAGGAGAGGATGCAGGACCAAGATCCTTTGTGTAGACCAGTGAGGTGGGACCTTGGCTCATGGCTTATAGAAAGAATCTGTAAATCATTTGATTTCTTTTCTTTACGCTGCTCTGAAATCCCCACTGGATATTGTTGTGTCTGAAAGCCTAACACACTGCTGGTTCTCCACGGGAGTTGTTTTATCTGTCAGAATATTTGGCAACTCCCAGAAAGAGTCTTGGCTGTCAAAACTGCGAAGTGAAACACTCATGGCACCTAGGGAGTAGAGGTCAGGGATATCTTTATACCCCTGGAAGAAATACATAAGGCAGGTTCCCACAACATGAAGTTTTCCTTCCAAAATTGTCAATAGTACTGAAGCTAAAGAATATGGCAGTAGATCTAAATACTATTTTGTCATAGATGAGTGACAAACGCTTAACTAGTGTCTAGCGCATAGTAGGTCTTCAATAATATTTGATTGTCATTAATTCATTTTTGGCTCCTTACCAGGTAAAGTATAGTTGTTATCATGTATTAGGAATACAGAACACATAGGCGAAGTGGAACCTAAGACTGTCTAGGAGAATCAAATTTTTCTTGGAAAGAAACGTGTGACTAAAATTTAAACAGGAAGAGAGCTTCCAAGACCAGCAAGGCGAGGGCAGTCCTGGAAGGGGAGACAAGAGATGTGCAGGTGAGCAAGCCTGAGAGGGCTGGTGTAGTTAGAGAAAATATACATGGTTTTGAATTTCTTGGTCACAGAGCATGGTGAGTGAGAAGACAGATCAGCAGGGACCGAGTCATATCCTCGGATCAAGAACTTAGGGTACATCCTATATGGGATTTAAGGCCACTGGATTACTCTGACGGTAAGTGAGTGAAACATGATGCCATTGTGAGGCTGCTTTGGCAGCAGTGGAAGGGCAGGAATGGAAGAAGAGGGATCCACCAGGAGGCAAGGAGGTGAGGAGAAAAGAAATCAATAGGAGGGATTTAGGAGGCAGAACGAGGAGGAGCTGGTGCCTGCTCTGGGGTGAGGGATGAGGGAAGAGGGATCTTAGATGCCTACTGACCATGGGATAGATACAGATGTACCTTCCTGAGGTGGAGGACAGGTGGGAAGTCAGTGAGAGTAGCATTTCAGTTCATGAACTTCAATTTTTCCATGATTCTGGTTGCAAACGGAATTGGGTGAGACTCGAATTAAATTTAATGGTTAGGTTCAATAAAGACCTGCTGGGGAAATATGATTTAGTTCTCATCCAATTCAGACCAGCATTATGGAAATAATTAAATTTGAGCATTGAGGTAGCTCTTTATTGGCAAAGCCACATCGCTTGTGAAAATTGGAAGGAAGAAGATGGGACAACTGAGCCCCAGGAAGCCCTTGCTTTTTCGGGAAGGCTGAAAAGGGACAGCTTGTGGGGAAAACTGGAGGAAGAACAGTCACTGGGTGAAGAAAAGGAGAGCAAAGAAAGGTCACTCAAACCACAGGACACAGCTCAAGGCAGGACAGTGGTCCCCAGGGTAAGTTCCAAGGAGAAATCAAATAATATGGGCCCAACAGGACATCATGAAGTTTGCCAGTAGGTGGTATTGATAACCTTGGTGACAGAAATTTAGGTGATGGGACCAGCAGTCTGATGGCAGCAGGTGATAATGTAAAAGTAAGCAAGGACACTTAGAGAGCTGACTGAAAGGAGGAAATACTGCCTCTAGAAATGAATTTTTTAAAAGATATCTGTAAATCTAAGGTGCTCAATAGGGAAATGTCTGAAGTAGCTACCACAATAAAGAACAGAATCTCAACCTGTAGGAAACTCATGGGTAGACAGTTTCAATTATGAACCTGTAGCAAATTCATGAAATGAACAATTTTAGGAGTCATTTTATAAACAGGAATATAATAGATATATTTACATATTTCATAAGATCTAACCACAAGTGTACTCTACTATAAGACTTGTGATTTCTAGGAACTTATCTGTATATTAAATTTCCTTGGAATACAATTTATGTGTAAGGCAAAATTTCTAATAAATGTATTTTTAATAGGTGCTATAGTTTACACCTGTCTGGCAGGAAAAACCAACTGTCAAACCAGAAATCCATTAGGTGTCAGGTCCTTACACATTTTTATGTTATTTTGAGACACATAGGCTCTGATAAATTTGTTACCCTCAGTCCAGAAGGGTAAGGTTCATATTTGTATGACATATTTAGAATTTATCTCACAATCCTAAATCCCTAATAAAATTCCAATGGCAATATTTTCTTTAGACCCAGTGCATGCATTCATTTTCCTAGGTGGGGGTAGGCGAGACAGCTCTCTAAAACAAATCAGGGCTGGGGATGTAGCTCAGGGGTAAAGTGCATACTCAGCATGCCCCTGAATTTGATCCCCAGCAACTAAATGGATAAACAAACAAATGCGAGAGCAGACTATCAAGGAGACAAGAAAGGAAACATCATACTTGGAAGTTACTTAAATGAACTTGATTCCAACACTAGGGAACTAATCTCAATACTGTCAATTATGTCCCATTGTCAACTAAGTCCCACTGACTCCCGTAGGAGTCTCCCTGGGAAAGGTTGTTTTTAATCTAACATTTGAAGAATGACTGGGATTTTGATGAGGAAACAACCACCTGAGTGAAGGAAATCACTCAAGCAAAATTCCTGAATCTGGTCCAAGAAAGTTAGTGGAATGACAGAAATTTAAAATATAGTGTCTAGCAAAAACATGCTTTTGTGAAAAAAGTAATGGGAGAGAAAACTAGAATTGACTATTAAAATCAGAGTTTTCAAAACAAGGCTGTGCTTTATGAGTTCAGGAGAACCAGAATCAAATATTTACTAGGGTGGACATCAATTTTCTCAAAATTATGTTTGCAAGTCTCAGTCAAATTATAAAGTCTAAGCTCCCCTAGCCTAACGAAGCAGAAACAAAAGGAGAAGGGAATTTCTGGCCATCTGGAATAGGAAGATGGTGGAGGAGAGCACTGTGGTCCGGGAAGGGTTCAAAGAGCCAATGGTAGGGGAGGTTCTTGCCCAGTGTAATCGCTCTGGGCTGCAGTAGCAAGAAGGCTCCTTTGGTTGGTTGGGGGTTGTCTTAGTTACTCTTCTCTCATTGCTGGGACAAATACCTGACACTCAAAATGAAGGAAGGAAAGGTTTATTTAGCTCACAGTTGCTGGAAGTTTCAGTCCATATTTGGCTGGCCCAAGGCTGAGTGGAACAGGGCAGAGAGCATACAGTTCATGGTGGCGGAACAGCAACAATCGCTACAGAAGCAACTGACCAACCAGGGCACAGAGAGCAACAACCAACATCTGTCTCTCTGTCTTTCTTTATATTACATTCAGGCTCTCTGCCTCAGTCTATCCACCTTAGGCCACACCCATAATCCCAGAAGTACTCAGACTCATAGTCCCATCAGTAGTAAAACACATAATCCTAGTGGATCATGACTCATGTCTCAAACTCTGGAAGTCCCTGCCCCATGATTGCGTGAGGCTTTGCGGGGACAACTACACATACACCATAACAGGGGTGTTGCCACCAGATCTCACTCAGAACCCTGACTAACTGGGCTCTTCCACTTACCCTGTCTGTCCCCAGACAAAGTAAACTTTCATGTTGTCATTTATCACCCTCAACTTGAACACATTCCCTTCTTTGGAAAGAAAGATTGCTCTGCTTGATAATGTTTACTGATAGATTTTAGAACATCCTCTCTGTGTCTCTTCCCTTGTCTGTCTACATGTACACATGAACATAGATAAATCCTTGTTTCTATTTTTATGAGACCAAAAAAAAAAAAAAAGGCTACTACGAGGCTACATGTTTTCTGAGAAAAACCAGGAGATGAAATTTTGTGGTAGGTACTCATTGTTCATCTTTCTTGTTCCTTCCTATCCTTGTACGGAACTTCCTGTCCTCAGATAAATGTCTATTTTCTATTCCAGGGTAGAGATGGTAGGACTGTCATTTTGTTTACTAAGTCACAAGTGTAAGTGTTTGACCAGGGTCTGGCCAGTCACAGTGCCCCATCCTCTAGATAGCAGCGATTAAAGAAAGACATAGGAAAAGGTGTGTGGAGCAAGACCAACCAGAACCCTTCAGTGGGATTTTCAGAGAAGGCTGCCTAGACCTTTATGGGCAACTAAGGCATTTCTTACACTGAAAGAAACAGCTGGAGAGGGAGAGAGACCTGGTAACTTCCTTTTAAACCCCTAGATCTTGGTAGGTTGCAACCTACTCCTGCATTATCCTTTCCCCCTACTCTCCTCTTCTGCTTTGCTTGAATTAGTTTGAGCTGTATCATGGTCACTTCAAACAATTGTTTAAAAATCAATTGTAATTAATATAAAAATTGTTTCTTGGCTACTCGCTTTACTGTTGGCTTCTCTTTCATAACTTTCTTGATCTAGGACAACAAGCAAAGCTTGATTGGGGGGGATCTGTCAGGATATTAATTTAGGTTTAGTTCAGATGGTACTTACAGATGTGATACCTTCTCGGTGCTTTGTGACTCTGTATTCTCAGCTCTATGAAGTTAGGCTGCTTAAAGAAACTTCAAAATATTTGTTAACAATATACGCAGGGATCCTTGCTCTTTGAGTTTAGTTTAACAGCAACAAAAATAGACTTTGCAGAATATTTTGAAAAGCAGATAGAAATTTGGTAATAGCATACATTAAATATCAAAAAGAAAAGTGGCTCTGAGAAGAGGTGTTACTTCTAAGGATATCATTAAGGTGTTTCATTAAAACAGGAAACAAGGTGCTATCCTGATCCACTTATGTTAAGACAGTGTGTGTGTGTGTGTGTATGTGTGTGTGTGTGTGTGTGTGTGTGTATGTGCATGTGCATGCGCACATATGTGCTGTAGAACCTTGCTACAGAGAGTAGGCCAATTTAAAACTACTATGAAGATCTTTAGATTAGAAAAAATGTTCTCTATCTCTCTCCCTCTCTGTCCCTCTCTGTATGTGTTGTGCATGTGTGCACGCATTTGTGTGTATCACAAAGGAGTCTCACATCTTTTCAGTCATACACTTCCTGATCAGAAGTGCCCATACCTAAATCCAAACCTGTGCTTCTGTGACAAATGGAAGGTGAGAGTCAGGAAAGGGTCCTTGAGATGAGGCTGCCAATCTTCCCACTCAGGGTTAGTGACCTGGGGAATGAGATGCGGGCAGCTGCAGTGGCCAGGTGGCTCTGCTGGTGCCTGGGCCCTGTAGTCAGTGCTGTGGCTTGAGTGGTTCTTGTCTGTGGAGAAGGACTTGGGTGGAGGCTTGCAGTGAAGGAGGATGCGCTCAGCTCACACCTGTGTGGTGCTGGTTGGCAGGGTAACAGCAGGCAAGAAAGGTGGGCCAGAAAGCAGCAAGAAGTGACATGAGATGCTGTCCTCCCCCTAACTGCCCACGTTTGTCACACTGACTTCGAAATCTTACCCAGTCACCACAGTACAGCCATGGCTGTCCTGGAGGAATGTCAGGCCACCTCTAAGCTAGCAGCTGCCAACCAGTAAAGTGCTTGTTGAGGAGAATGTTGGTGTCCTAGTGGAGGGGAAAGATGACAGCTCTTGCTCGAGTTCTCATGATCCTGTCACTGACCGTAGTCTGTTCCATTCATTCCTCTGCCCCAGAGATTTTGTGGAGAAGGAAAACCAAGAGAATGTGTTCATCGGTGGAGGAGAGATGGATTATGGGAAAGCTGGGAGGAGGACACGGCTTTTACAAGGTGCTGTCATTTAATTTTCATCATAGTCTTTGAGGTAGGATTTATCATGCTCATTTTACAGTTGAGATAACTCAGTCACAGGAAGCTTAAGTAATGTTCCCAACATGATACAATAAACAATTTATCTTCCGTTGCTCTGTCTTCTCTTCATGCTGCCATCCCCAGTGCATAGCATTGAGTGTATCACATAGAAAGCCAGAGATGGTACAACCACCTGAATGGTTTACATGTTGGTACTTGCTCAGAACCACCAGGTTGAGTCTGGTTTGAGCACAGTGTGATAATGGTAGGGATTTTATGATACCAAAGCCAGCAGATTCTCTTGTTCATGATTCTCTGGGCCTGCCTCTCTCTCTCTCTCTCTCTCTGCATCTTCTCTTTCTGGTCAGTATCCTGTTTATTTCTTTCTCCTATATATGAAGAAAACAAAGATGAAATTCCAAAGAGGAGGTGGATTGTTTGGAGAAGCTCCTTGCTGAGTTAGTTGCTTGTGAACTCACCGGCTTCATGATCTTCTTTGCAAGTGAATGAGTGACAACTGGCTTTGGGCAGGAGTGGAAGAGAGAGGTGGCAGCGTGGGGGCACCTGGTGGGAGACTGCATTCAGGGAGAGAGTGGAATAGAATATGTCGCTTTGGTGCCATTTATCTTCCTCTCCATCAAAGCATCTCCTGCAGGCTTCATTTGAAGATACAGAATTATAGGAATTAGATATGTTACCCTATCTACAGCAATGGCAGGATCATTTGTCAATGAAAAAAATTCAATTGTAGAGTTTCTGGAACACTCTTTATGCTTGACTTGTTTCTGAGATCTTTTTAATTGGTTTTGAGTTTTCCTTTCTTGTTTCTTTGGACAAAGTCATTAACCCCTGTTCTGCTGAGCTGAAAGAAGAAATGAAACCCAGTTGGTTTTTTTCTTTTTTTTCTGTCAGAGAATCTGAGTAAAATGAAAGAGCTGGAAGCTCTGCCTGCTCTGCATAGCGTGTCTGCATGCACCTGCCTCCTCTCTAGCCTCAGCACTGCTGGGGAAGGCGATCACATAGTCCACTATGATTTTCTTATATGCTAGAAGACTTCAGGGAAATGTAGCTCCAGAATCGAAGGCTGAGCCATGCAAGCTGGAACATGCTGATTTGGGGACAGGAATATATGACAGAGAAACAGGTCTTCTCTCTAGCCCCAGCTCTGTCACTGAACTGTGCATGGTCAGGAGTCAGTGTGTGGGGATTGACAATGTTCTTTGTTGTAAAAGAGAAGAGAATGAATGAGTCCTAGGCTTGGCGCTGTCTCCCAGCGTCGAATGCCTACTATGAAATCCAGTGCAAGCATATAGGTTTCCCTTACTCTTCACGCCCTCCTCAATCTCTTCCCTTTGGTCCTCTTATTCTAAACTGTGTACTCAGAGTTTGGAACAGATGAAGATGGCAATAATCAAGATGATGATAATAGTAACTAGTAGTGCTAGAAGATCAATATTTTATCATGTACTTGATTTATGTATCTCTATAGATAGATATTAAAAATCATTAATGCTTAAATTTTAATACAGTTCAATAAATAGATAAAGCTCTTCTTACTTTAGAGGTGGAAAACCTGAGGCCCAGGGAGAACAGTCACGTGTTCAGGATTCTGCTTCGTAATGGCTGACTCGGGATGAGCTTCCAGGGCTTTGAACCCCGAGCCCACGCACTTGTTCAGTTTTTCATCTTTCTTCCGGGTATCGCAGGACCGAGAGGCCTAACCCTGTCTTGGACTTGTGCTAAAGCTGGACGAAATCATTTTTTGAAAATAAGGCCCATTTCAGCTCCTCACTCAGTGCCCCCAAATCTGCGTGCTGAGATCAAAACCAGTGTCACCCCCAGTGAAAAACTTCTCTGTGTCAATGTTCTCTTTGCAAGAGCGGCAAGCATCCAGCCAGGAGCAGTGAAGAAAGCTAAAACTGGGTTGGACTTGGTGTCCCAAGGAGGGAAGGATTGGTGCAGGGCCCATGGCTAGCAGGCCACGTGGTTCCTCCAGCACTTGCGACTTCCCCACTGCCACTCAGCCTCTGCGCCTGCCGGTGGAAGCCTCCCACTTTTCTCTGCGATGCTACACTGAGCTCTTCTCCCAGAAATCTAAGCTCAGCTGCAGACGTCAGAGCGAGGACAAGAACAGGGGAAGCAACTCCCATAAAAGTAAAGAGTTCTTGTAGTTCTGAGTAGTACAGCAACTCCAAGAAGCTTCATGGAACCTATAAAGACATTAGCTGCTGAGGAAGCATCCATACCGGAAGGAAACACAGGGGCTGTTGTGCTTTGGTGGGAGGATGCTTACAAGGATTTTTTTTTTTTACTCCATTGCCCTTCAGAAATGATAGAAGTACTCTTACAGCACCTTTGGATGAAGACTTTTTACTAAATTGGGCCAAAGTTATATAATAGCAAAAGCAGCTATTATTTATTGAGTATTTATGATGCCACAAACTGCTAAACTCTTTGCACAGCGTTCATGTGCTTTCCACAATAACCTCTTGAGTTATAAGGCTTTATGATTTCAATTCCACAAATATGAAGATGAAAACACAAGAAAGTCTGCCCAAGGCCACAGCTAGCAAGTACCACAGTCGCAATGGGGAGCAGATAGCGTAGCTGCCTAGCTCATCTTTGTAACTATTCAACAGTCTAAGGGGAGGGCAGGAAGGATATTTATAGCTTCTTGTATTTGGTAGGTAAGAATTCACACTGCACATGACATTCACATTGCTTCTTTAGGCTATAGAGAATTAATTTTCACTAAGCAGGGGCTGATGATACATATTTACAAAACACCTTTGGAAGGAGACAGTCTTGTTTTTTATACATATGTGAACCACGTTGTATGGCTTAAAAAATGATTATTATTTTGTCCCGTGTTGACTGGCTCATTTGATAAGGTGCATTACTGTAACGCAGAAACAATTACAGTATCAGGCACCTTCCGTATGTTGGATGGTATGCAAAGAAATGAAGGTGGAAGAATGGATGAAGTTGGCCTTCTTCCTGTTCCCATGGAGAAGTTGACTTCGTTTAAAGAATGGCTTTAAACTGTAGTGTAATAAGAGCGTATTCCTAAAGTAATCTTCCATTTAGCTGAGCAAATAGCTTGAAGAATTAGACAGGGGCTTTTTACTTAATAAAGAGGAAAGAAGGAGCATCCAACTACAGGATAAACTCTGACAACATATAGGAAAAGGGATCGGTCTCAGGCTGGTCATGCGTTGTTCTTAGTAGAACAGTAGAGGAAAAATCTCTGCGTGGATTTTTCTCCAAAAAGTTCCAAGTTCCTTTAAGAAACCCTCAAAGCCATTTCATGGTGTCAGTACCATTGGTTCCCAAGCCAGCAGAAGCCTTCACGTGAGTGAAACATCCTGGGGACATCTCAGAGGACGACCTCTGGAGCCGAAGGAAATCCTCTAATTACTACAAATATTGATCACCCATTGCATCAGCATTATATTTAAGTGGATGCAAACCTTGTGCTGGGTTAAAGTTAGTTCCACTTGGGGTACATTAAAACAATCCTGATGAGACACTGGCCCAATTGGAAGAACTTAGATGAACTAAAGAAGAAGTAATTTCTCTCCAATGAGATTTTAATGTGGAGATAACCAAGACCTTGCTTGCTGAGGCACTAAAGTGCTCTCAGATGTGGAGCTACAGTCAAGACAACATTTAATATTTGACTGAGAGCTGATGTCGTGTGATGGCCAGGGCCTCAAGATTGCTTTCCATCAAGCTATAGGGCAAAGCCAGTGATAAGAGCAATTGACATTAGATGGAAAATTTTAATTCCATTAGTTGGAATTGGGAAGGTTATTATTATTTTTTTCTTTCATTGATGCCAACTGCTTGGGGACAGATAGAAAGTGCACAGGCACCATGAAGTCTGAGCCTACATTTTCTTGATGTAGCGGTAACTGTGGTGGTGTCCTGCATCACACTAATGACATGAAGTCACTGGAGCTGTCCCAAGGCAAGTGAAACATAATTCGCCCACCTGTGCACCTTCCCTGGCTGCTGATGGGGATGCTGGGGCTATGCAAAGGAATGCAGATGGAGCCTCCAAAATTGCAACCCCAGATTACCCAGGCTTCATTAAGTCTAAGGAAGATGCCCAAAGAGCATGACAGCCTGAGAACAGAAATCACGCGACCTCACACAGCACAACTGCTGAGACTCCACATGTCGCCCTTCCCTGGAACAGTCCCTGTAGCTTCTGTGCTCCTGTTGGAACCATTCCAATTCTCCTGCAGCCACTAGTGTGTACCTTGGTCCATGCGGACTCTAGAGTCACACCGTAGGCCAGATCCTACAGTTCAGGCAAAATCTCTACTGCTGCTTCGAGACCTCTGGTTTGACTAATGTGAAGATCACTGATTTGATTTAAATGGATGTTGAGGGAGAGGAGAAGGAAAGAAGACAAAAATTCTTGTTTCTTTATTTCCCTTTTCAGTCCTCTTTGTTACATTTTCTGGTTCTCCGTCCCATGCCACCATCATCCTCTGCCCTACTGGATTAATTTGGGAGAAAGTTTATAAGGCTTTACTTCCAGAAGTTGAAGTAAATTTGACCTGGGGAAGCTTCTTGCTGAAGGGGAGATTTCCCTAGGGGTGACCTAGCATGAGAGCCTGAAGCAAAGCAAAACACAAAGGCCTGAGTGAGAAAGTCCATGTTTTGGGTGTGCCCCTCTTCACACCAACAGGGAAACTGGAGTCAGAGTTTTAATTGAGATATAATCCTTGAGCAAAATGCCACTGACCTGCCTCTAAGGATGGTTTACCAGCTGAGGATGGGTTAAGCCAAATGCCCAGGGCCTCTATGTATGTTGGGTGTTTTGTGACTTGGCACAAAGATACTAGACAGAGGGAACAAAACACAGAGACGATATCCAGTTGATGTTTCTTTGGTTAGGCTGAATCTGCCTTGAGGAAGGGCCACACCAACACGGTGAGCCTGGGGCCATGTACCTGGGTTGGTGATGGAGGCTGCTTTTCTAATTTCACAAAGATGCTGCCTTGGCTACCCTTGGACTCCTAGGAATTGGGGGTGTCTTTCAGGGGTGTCCACCGTGCTATGGGCAACTCTGGGGATCCTGCAGCAGTTGCTGGCAAGTTGGGAGCTCAGCATCATTAACTCTCCTTCTAATTCTAGTCCGCATAAACTGCAACCACTTTCGGCTTGAGCATCAATCTGATTATCTTGGGCTTTCCATGGGGACTGATTAACTTTTCTGGAAAGTTTCAGACTTCATGGTTCTCTTCCTCCATGCATTTGACAGAGGTTTTCAGCATCTTCTTTCACTTGGCAGTGTGAGAATTTGGAGAACTGATTTTTAGAGACTACAAGCATTCTCAGGAGAAAAATCTAGGGGTTTTGCCCAGAAAAATAAGAGAACAGAGGCAAAACAGGCATGGTTTGGGTCGGTATGTGGTAGACTCTTTTTTATGCCTCATACATAGCATGAGGACTTGAATCTTGTAGAACATCTATTAGAAAACAGAGTTCATTCCCATCCTGGAGCTTCACAGTTGCACGCCTCTCTGTTGAGCACCTTTGGGAATAAATGCAGGAGGCCAGTGACGTCAGGGAAAGGGAAGCCATGAGAAGCTGGTGCTCCTGGGCCTCATGTTGGGAGACCCCTCTTTCATTCATCCCTCCCCAGAGAAGTGGCATTTGGATCTCAAATCTATTCTGACTCTTTAAGAACATTCCAGAAGCAAAATCATTAAGGAAAAACCTCTAAGGGGCTAATTGTAGTATGATCTGATTGTAATTTAACATTGCCTTGAATATAAAATTGCAGGATTTTGTTGCAAAATCTTTTTGGATTGATGTGTGTCTCTTCTACTCCTGAACATCTCAGTCACTGTCTTATGGAAAGAATTTTATTGATTTGCGGCTTGGCAAAGAGAAATGATCTGCCCCTTCAGCCCAAAATTGCCTTGTAAAGAATATGTGACTTTTAAAAAACCTTTTCAGGATACTTCGCGTCTTATCTCCAATGCTGTAAAATTTCATGATTATATGCCTTGGTCTATTCCGTGTATTATGCTGGGGGCTTGGAGAGCTTTTTAATCTGAGAGCTTGAATAATTTGCTCTTTCACATTTCTTTGCTAATCTTACCCCCTCCATGTTGTCTTTCTGAATTTCATAGTATTCAGCTATTGGGTTTCCCGGCCTAAGCTCCTAAGTCATTCAAAAATCTTTTCTTCTACTACTTTTTAAATTTTTATTAGCACATATTT
>PVKN010007223.1:0-27038 GCA_004027915.1 Capromys pilorides
AAAAGAACACAAAGATCTATAAAAATATTAGCATTTAATAATCTTACATTTGTATTAATGATGCTGTTATTTTGAAAGTACTTAGCTATGTCATAGGATGAAGAAAGTACTGTATAGCTGATGTCATCATCTGTAAGGTCTAAATCATGGATTCACATCACCCAGAGGGGTTGGGGAGATAACTCAGCAGCATAAGTGCCTGCCTGGCAAGTACAAGGTCCTGAGTTTGATCCCTGGTAAGCACCCTCCCAAAAGAAAGAAAGAAAAAGAAAAGCCAACTAAGGACTGAAAAAATGGCATCTATACTGAATACCTACAGACATTTTTCATGGCATTATTTCCTGATACTGAAATGATATAACTACATGCAGTTCCATTGTGTTATGTATTTGACATGATCTAGGGATGAATTAAAAGTGGGAGGATGTGTATAGATTATGTACAAATAACACATGTGATATATAAGTGATTTTAGCGTCTGCAGAGTTTGCTATACTAGGGGCATCTGAGTACTGATCCCTTCTCCACTGCCATGGATGCCAATCAAGGGACAACCAACATTATTGGTTGGAATCAAGATTTTCAGCAAGAAAAAAAAAAAAAAATCAGCAAGAGGATAGAAATAACAGATATAAATGTTAGAGAACTGGATCAAAGTAGAACTGTTATCTTAAATTTTAATTTCAAGTACTGATATGAACTCACTTTTTCCTGCTACTTAAAAATGTGTGTTTTCCATCTCTATTGCAAAAGCCTGGAAATAATAACAGGACACAGGAATGGGAGCCAATCACTCAGATTCCAATCCCCAGGGCCGGCGAGATGGTTCAGCAGTCTAAAGCGCCTGCTTAGGCAAGCTGAGGCAACCGCAAGGACTGTGGTTTGATTCCCGGCACCACATGCTGTGCTAGCCCCACCCCCAGGGCAGGCTGAGCCAGCAATAATAATAATAATAATAATAATAATAATCTGATCCCCAGGCAGCTTCTGTACTCAAATAGCATGGACCCCATTGTGAACCAATGCCTGGCTCCTTGGTGTGGGAAAGAAGAGTACAATGTGTTACATCAGAAAGCAAGGATATCAGAAAGGATAATAAAATACAGTTCCTGCTAGTTCATTGCAGTGGAGCCTGTGGATGTAGCCAGTGATTGAGCACTTACCCAGCATGCACAAGGCCATGGTTCCATCCCCAGCACTTTAGCAGAAAACAGTAATGGCAATGAAAACAATAATAATAGGCAGCAACGCCAGCTTGAAAGAGTTCACACTGGCTGAGGGTTGAGTAATGTGGACATCAAATGAACAATGACAGCAATTAAATCAGCTTGAGTTAGCAAAAATCCATGAATTAATAGGATACTAACAATACAGGGACCAGAAAATACAGACAAAACAAAAACTCACTGAACATCATTGTGGATTTCTGCAGCATCAGCTTGTTAACCCTGAAAGTTGATGATTGATAAAACTTGAAAGCAGGCCCTTATTCTGCCATTTAGCGTCAACTGTTCAAGGAAACTACATTCCTGATACTGAATAGCATAGTTGCTGAAATTTTGTTGTGAAGTCTAAACTTGCTACTAAGATTTTAAGTTTACTTAGTATTTGTGCTTTGAGTTTTTCAAGTATGCTTTAAATCAATGGCACTAGCAAATCATTGCACTATTGCCCCAATAGTTGTACATTTTATTACCTTCTTGAGTGTTCCTGGTTGTAGTTCCCCATCTAGCAGACACAGATTGACTCACGTTTGTCCTGTGCTGGTCTAACTTGCTTTGTGTTGCGCTCGCAGCAGTATCCTGGTGTGAACCAGCTGTCTTCCGGTCTGGGCGGATTGAGTCTTCAGAGCTCTCCACAACCAGAAAGCCTGAGGCCTGTGAACCTCACACAGGAGAAGGATGTTTTACCCACGACTCCTATTTGGGCTCCTGTACCTAACTTGAACATGGACCTCAAAAAGTTAAATTGCAGCCCAGAGTAGGTATTTGTGTATTTCATAATCTTGAAAGTAATGTACCTTGGTGAATGCACTGTATATACTGATGACTTTCAAAGATGGTAAAGCAGTATGGTATCATTTCTTTGATAGGAAGTTTTGTTCAGTTTGTATAGAAGTTGATGGAAAATTCAGTTTCAGTTACCTGTTTGTCTTCCCATCTTTGTCTCAATCCTGTCCCATTCTCTTGTCACGTAGTGGTAATTAGAAGTCTAAGCGTAGGAGTTGCAGAAGTTATGACCCCCAAAAGCTATGAGACTCCATGCAGCTCACTCACCCACAAAATCTCAGTGCTGTTAGCTGTAACACACAAATGCATTTGAGTGTCCTTTACTCCAAAGCATGGGTACCTTCATTGTTTCAGATCTTCAAATTTCTGCGTTTGTGAATATTTGCATAGTCTTTTCTGGCTGGGCATCCCTAAACTGAAATGTTCCAAAATGTGGAATATTGTATCTACCCAGAAAATTTTGGATTTTGGAGCATTTCAGATTTCATAATTTTGAATTAGGGGATGCTTGAACCTGTAATAATAAGGCCTACATACAAGATAGTAAAGGAATACACACTCTGCCCCCAAGCTAGTAAGTCTGATAGTGTCAGCATTGGTATGAAGAGAAAGAAATTAGAGTAGCGAATGTAGGTGGAGGGTGACTGCTTTTGGCTGAAGCTCGGTACAAGTTTCCCCGCAGTTGACATTCCCATGGACTGACTGGAATGAGGACCACAGAGCTCTGGGGCAACCCTAGAGTGTTCCATAGGACCTGTCCAGAGGCCAGGACACAAAGCAAGAGAGCACGGCCTGTAGGGCTGGAGGGCCAGAGGGCCCTACGTAGCATCTTGCACAGTGCCCCTCCTGTCCAGGCTTCTGCTGCTGCTGCTGCTTCCATGGCTGCTGGCTCCATTATGGATTCTTCTTAGCAGCCTTCCTAAATTGAAAGTGCTCATCAGGGGAAGAAACTGCTGGAGTGGCACAAGTGCTCTCTCATCTCAAGAGGGAAGGCAGGCGAGGTGCACAGTCAACTGGAGAAAATCGGAAAAAATAGGAGGAAGGAGGCACCCTCTGGTGGTGGGAGAGGGGAGAAGGGCCAAGTGAATCCATAGCTGAGGAGTCAGTGGGTGGATGGGCAGGAAAGCAGAAAGACCCTTCAAGGTGGAAAAGTCTGCCTTGGTTGGGGATGTAAGCCAGTGGTGAGCACTTTTGATCCCTAGACCATCACAAAGAAAAAAAAATAATAATAATAATGAGTGAGGGTGGGAGGGCAGTGTGCACTGTGCTTGTGTTTTCTCTTTATCTTTTATGTCCTATAGGTGCTTCTAATAGTCATTTTTTTCCCACATGTTGTCCTATCCACCATGAAAAGTTTCATTCCTTAATTCAGATCTCTAAATTTGTGTTACTTATGTTTGTTTAAAGTAACCAGGGATTTCTTGCTCATAGTTACAGCATGCTCAAATGACTCCAGTTACCCTGTAAATACTGAACTATTTACTGAACTAAAAACTACTGCAGTTTTTTGTTTTTTGTTTTTATGGCTGGCTCAGCCCGCCCTTGGTGCTGGTGGTCCCTGCGCTTGCCTAAGTTTGCCTAGCAGGTGCACTTTAGACCACTGAGCTATCTTGCTGATCTCCTGCAGTTTTTCTGACACCTAGCACACTCAGCATTACTTGCTTCTTGCAGCTCCTTCCGGTGTACCCTGACAAATATCCCACAGACACAGGCGTTGCTGAATAAAGCCAAGCTTCCTTTGGGACTGCTGTTACATCCCTTCAGAGACCTGACGGTAAGATTTCGGTGGGTGCTGAAATGTGATCATGTTCAAAGAATCTAGATCTTACATTTTCTTAAAATTTTCGTCTTTGATTTGGAGTTAAAAGCAGTCATTTCTAACCAATTCAAATGAACAGTTTCTGAGCAGCTACTTGGTGGCAGTCTCTACAGTAAGCACTGCTAGTACAGAGGTGACTGGAAATTTTGGTGAAAGTCTGAGTGCCATCAGGAAAGAAATTGGAGCCAGCACAGAAAATGGGTTAACTTTAGGAGGCTTTCACGAAGCAGTGCTGTCCAGCTGCAGAGGAGAGCTGTGAGATGGCTCCCACTAAGCAGATGCCCTTGTAGTGATGAGGAAAGTCCAGGTACTCCAGTCTGTTAAGTACATTTTCAGTCTGCTTGGCTTGAGACCAGTTGACTAATTCTTACACCTCCTCTGGTTTCACTTGTAGATTTGTTATATTTAAATTAAATTTTTAAAGCTAAGAAAAAAATTGGAGCTAGAAACATTTGTTTACGTTTCTTAGGTCTTGTTTCTGCCTCATAGTCAGCCTTTTTTATGTTTTCTCAATGGAGTATAGGAGTGCTTTCCCAGGCTGAGCCTGTTTTAAGTCGCACTGGACATGCTTCTGGCCTCAGCCCCGGTGGGGACAATGTCACCACATGCAGCAGTCAGTAGAAGCAGAGGCAGTGGGTGCCTGCCTGCCTGTGTGTGTTACTGTGATGGAATTCAGTGATGCTGCACCATGGAGTTGTATCCACATCTCTTGTCCTTAGTTTTTGAGACAGTCTTGCTAAATTGTCCCAGCTGGACTAGAACTTAGAATCCCCCTGCCTCAGCCTCCGTTGTTGCTGGGATTACAGTCATAATTCACCTCGCCTCATTGTAAGGATATTCCTGCCTAGTCTATGTTTCTTTCTCACTGTACCTGCTTGAGTCTAGCTGTTGAGCTCCTTACACATGTGATTTTCTTGGCCTGACTTTGCTTTAAGGTTGGCTTACTGTTTGTGACAAAAAGGAGAGAAAGCTTGGTAGGAGCCCAACACATCACCAAATTTGATTATTGTGCCTCTGCGCAAAACTCAGTGTTATGCTGTGTTCTTCTGTATGTAGAGCAGAAGACCATGAGTTCTGTTTTTCACAGGGGCACTACAACATCATCTCTCTTTTCCTTTCCAGCAATTACCAGTGATAACATCAAATACCATCGTGCGGTGCCGATCCTGTCGAACGTATATCAACCCTTTTGTATCCTTCATTGATCAGCGTAGATGGAAATGCAACTTGTGCTATAGAGTTAATGATGGTAATCTCCCAATACTTAAAATCAGTGTTTAAATACTATTTTCAGCATCTTCTGATACACTTGTTGCTTTCCTCATTGCTGTAGGAAAACTGTAGGAACAGATCATTTGGATCTGTTTTTTAAGAAAAGCCTGAAGGGTTTTGTTTTTGTCGTGTTTCCAGAGCTGTTGGAACCCTTGGGTCATGTTGATGAAGGTATTTAATTCTGTGTTACTAAATTTACACTCAATTCCTCCTGTCCTCTAGTTCCTGAAGAGTTTATGTATAACCCCCTTACACGATCTTACGGAGAACCCCACAAACGACCCGAAGTTCAGAATTCAACTGTGGAGTTCATCGCATCCTCGGATTACATGGTAATAGTTGGTGTTACATTATTCATGGGATACATTTGTGTGGGTCATTTTCAATTTTCTGTTAAGTGAACTTTTGTCCAAATTCTAAAGTTCTCATAGTATTAATTTTTAAAATTAATAGTGAATGTTTACACTTAACAAATATGTTAATTGATGTAGAAAAAATGTATTATATCATTAAGAAGTGTTAGTACTATAACGTTTTTATGATGAGCTCCGGCAACTAGTGTTTTTTCCCACTTGGATTTCAGTACTTGCCTAGAATAGGGGAATACTCTTTTATCATTTAACATTAAAGGAACTTCAAACAGAAAAATGGATGTTTTTGCCCCAAACTGTAGTTATCAAGGTCTTAAAGATATTATTTTTCTGGTTCCCCCAGTACAAATATAAGGATAGATATGTGGATGTTAACTAATCTTTCTCTTTCTGATCCATTCATAAAATTCTGCCTGTTCCTTAATTATATGGGAATGTCACACTTCCACTTACAAAAGTGTTTTTTACCTAAATCATGCTTGTTAATCAGTCATATCTTCCCATTTTTAATTACTGCATTTCTTCCACATCCTTACTTCTAGTCTTCGTATCTGCAAATATTTAAATGGCTGCTAGTGGAAAAGGGGGAACAGGAACAGCTGATATATAGTGAATTTCTGGTGGTTGGTCTATTTTTATTTTTTGATCTTTTGTGTCAAATTTAGATTTTTATAACCTAATTATAATTTTCACATTTAGTTCCCTATTATAATAAACTTTCTCTTGGTTACTCTTACTCTCAGCTTCTTTTTGTGACTTGTTTTGTTCTTAATTCTGCTTAGAGTTCTTAAATAATAAGCAAGCCTAATTCTTTAGGAGATATCTTAGCCAACATTCCTTAACCAGCCTACTTAACCATTATAACTACCTTGTCACATTTAGTGCACAAGTTTTATAAACAAAATTAAAGGCATATCATTGTCATTAGTAGGTAAGGTCTTACAAACGGTAGTCCTGTTTTATGTTCAGTATGGTATACTCAGCAGTGTCTCATGGTAATGAGAAAGGAGCAACCTGTACCTGTCACTAAATAACATTACCTTTGCTCCTTTCAGCTCCGTCCTCCTCAGCCTGCAGTTTACCTGTTTGTTTTAGACGTGTCACATAATGCTGTGGAAGCTGGATATTTGACGGTTTTGTGCCAGTCGCTGTTAGAAAACTTAGACAAGTAAGGATAGTTTTTACTGATTTTTGTGTATCTGTATATAGATATACACAGAAGTGTCAGCACTTTACTGGGTTACCTTTTGTTTTAAATCTAGGCATGTGTATCTGTAAACTAGGAGAATACTTCCCAACTACCATAGAATAAAAATTCCCCACTTTGGGTCTGAATCATAAAGTCACCCAAGGTTTAGAATTCAAGAATCTGATCTTTCCTCACTGCCCTGTACTCGCCTGTGACCCCATGGCCCTAAACACTGGGATCAGGACTCTGGGGAGACTGCAGACTGTGTTCAGTGGACAAGCCAGGCGCTGACAGGAACATGCAGTGCTCTGCTCCCGTGTGGTGTGGCGCAGCCTCAATCTGTGCAGCGGAGAGCACAGCTATGGCAGGCATAGGACCAGCCGGCGCTGCTCACGGCGTGCAACACTGAGCACTGGCCTGAGCTCAGGGTAATGGCTATTAACCAGAGCTCATGGCCACACATGCATGCCAGCAGGATTCAAGCTGTTCTAATCACAAAAATGATAACTTCTAGTGGGATACATGTGTTAATAAATGGCTAGTTTTAGTCATTCCACAATGGGCATTCATTTCGAAACATCGTGTTGTGTCCAGTGGACACACGTGGTTTTACCTATCGGTTCAAATAAGATAAAAGCAAAAATGTTAAACTAATCTGAGGAGAAGAAATGTGAGCATCATGTAGTCCAAGTAAGGAAGTTCCTCCTGTGGCAGTCTTGATTGCCCCGGGGAAGGATGAGTGGCTGGACCACATGAGTGCTGACCTTCAGAAGCCAGCTGCCTAGGCTAGTGCGATGGCAGTGGAGCCCAGGATGGGTACTTCCTCCTTCACTCTTAATTCCTAGCTGTGTCTCACTGGGGAGCTTTCAACTAGCATTTATATGATCCCCAGATCTGTGGGAACTGCATGGCTTTATTCTGCTTCTGTTTTTTGTTTTTTTTTTTTTTCCTCCAGTATCCACAAGAGACAGGACTCAGGTTATGAATGAGAGTGGGTTACTTCTGCAGTGGATCTTGACATGGGCAGGGTGTGGGGTGTAGTCACACAAGTGCCCTAGACTTCGCCCTCTTGCATTTGAACCCAAGAACCCTTGCCCTGCTTACTGCTCCTGGTCACTGTAGCCTGTGTAGTATTGATCTTCACCTATAAATTAAGATAGTCAAGATTCTAAAAATCCAGAGGTGCTAGAAGGTTGGTATTTTGTGCTGGTTAGTACTTTAGTTGTTTTATTTGTGCCTTGGTTTAAGTATTTGCCCTATTAATCACAAGTGCTTACCCACTCTGGGAGTAACTTCACCGTGGGTAGCTTTGGAGAGTGCTCTGAAGAGAACACCAAGTTCCGACCCCTGCCAGAGGTACTGCAGTTCCTGACTGTGAAGTGGCTAGAGCTCCCATCTCAGCTCCCTGCTGTAGCAGCCCACTCTCTTTCCTTCCCACACATGGGGAAGTCTCAGAGGCACCCCTTGGGAGCCTCTCTGAAGCAGTGCTGAGTGACAAATTGCAAATTAAATAGAGTGTAAAACTATGGGAAAATTATTACATTTAATCATGACAGAAAATAAAGTAAAGGTAATAGGGCTAGCAGCAATGTAAACTGGTTTTTGTGGTAGTTCTGGAGACATCTTTGAGAAAAAGGACTTTGGTGCTGGAGCAATTGCAGCTCAGCCTGGTGTATTTTAATCTGGGGGTAGGTCGCTGGCCTCCAGTCTTTGATGAGAGGAGACTGAATTCCGTGGAACTAGATGGCCCCAACCTCAGCCTGCCCAGCAGCTGCACGTGTGGGGCTGCTCCCTGAGGTCCTGGGCTTCATCCTGCAAACATAGTTCTCACCCTGACACATGCTGAAAACATTTCAGAAGCATTACAGAAAGAATAAACTAGACAACAAGCCTGCATGGCTTTGGGCCGCACTGAAGTACACTAAGATGGGGCACCCTCATTAAAAAGGGAAGTTGGTCAGGCAGTGTAATGGTTACTTGCTTTGATAAACTGGGCCTTGTCTTAAAAACACTTCGGAAGAATTTTTAAAAGATTGATAGATCAATGTTTTGATGTTAGTAAACATGTTGCTTTAACTTTTACACATTAAAATTTATTGGCAATTTAAGTGCATGTCTGGCAAGCACAAGGTCCTGAGTTCAATCCCTGGTACTGCAAAAAAAAAAATTTTATTGGCAATGGAGTCTTTTCTTGTTAAGTGTTCACTTATTCTGTGGTTTAAAAAGATAAATTATTGTAATGTCAGACCTGAAAGCTTAGATTTTTCCCTTAAAAGAATATGTTTCAAAAGAAAGGAAGAAATCTTCGACTTTTTAAAGTATTTCACTTCTACTTTTGGTTTATTATGTGAATACAGATATAGTTCAGTTTATCAAGTATGAAGTCTAAACATTAAGTGGTTTCATCTGAAAATGAAATATTTCATCCTTATTTTTCTATGATTTATATTGGTTAAGAGAAAATTTTGTTCTCTTCTTAAAAAATACTCTTTAAGACCTAGCTTTCTGTTTCATTATTTTTTGATATCAAACATTACTAAGCACTTGACATTTAATTGTAGTTTTTATCTTTAGGCTTCCTGGAGATTCGCGAACAAGAATAGGATTCATGACCTTTGACAGCACTATTCATTTCTATAGTTTACAAGAAGGATTATCACAGCCTCAGATGTTGATTGTGTCTGACATAGATGGTAAGCATCTTGCAAACTAAAATGTCCCTCTAACAGCAAACATTAGAGTGGATGCTACAGTATTTTACAGTAGATATTATCATGACCTGTGAGAATAGTATGGTGCACTGGTGTTCATTTTAAAATGATTCTTTGCAAATACTTGGTTCAGTGTTTTATATCTGTATATGTAGTATACACAATTTTGTATACTATATACAGAGTATATATTTAATAAGGTGATGTTACAGTACACATGTGTAACTTGATGAAAAACTATAATTTTCTAATTTATTATATCTTTTTAACTTTGTTGACTAAAATATGTTTTCCCATAGATGTCTTTCTACCTACACCAGATGGTTTACTTGTGAATCTATATGAAAGCAAAGAGGTGAGATTGATTTATTTTCTTGAAGTATCAAAGTATTTCTGTTGTTTCAACTAGACACCAGCATTCGTCTCCTGGCGGTATTGGTGTTTGACAGTAGACAGCGTAGGTAGCGTGTCTGCTTTCTCCTTAGTTTGCACTCTTCAGAGATGCAGTGACACTCACTATATTCTGAGGTGTTTTAAACAAGAATATTGCCTTGCCTTCTCAGTAATTGAGTGTTTTATTTTTGTTTTCCCAGCTTATAAAAGTCCTATTGAATGCATTACCAAATATGTTCACCAACACAAGAGAAACACACAGTGCCCTTGGTCCGGCGCTTCAGGCTGCCTTTAAATTAATGTCTCCAACAGGTGGCCGTGTGTCTGTATTTCAGACACAGTTACCTTCCTTGGGTGCAGGGCTTCTGCAGTCCCGAGAAGATCCCAATCAAAGATCCAGCACAAAGGTACTGTATATTCAGCATCTCTGTCCTGTCCACTTAGCGCTGGTGATTCCTACCTCTACTGACAGTAACTCTTTATTCATTACACTGCTCTGTGACTTCATTAATAATTTTAAAATCACAAAGAATTTAACTGGACTTAACCTTTTGTATGTGTCGTAGCATTCTTTTCACTGCTTTGCAAGCAATAAAAATGTGGAAAGTAGTCATTTCATTTTACAAATGAAACAGATTAAAGTGTCTTGTGAAAGGTTACATAGCTTTTAAATACTGAAGATGTGGCTTAATATTCTAATTCTGGTTTTACGTTCTATTTTACAAGTGAAAAACTAACTCTGAGTTACTATAATTTAGCATGATCACACTAAAGAATTTAAATTATAAAGATGTATGGACCTATCATTGTGTAAAATGTGAAGAGTAGAGAAGAAAAATAATTCATAAGTAATTTTACTTGCAAGTTATTGGCGTTTAAAGACATACAAGTAGGCATAATTAGGCTTCATCCATGCAAGTGTATTTTTTAAGTGGCATTGATAGCTTTTTCAGATCCCTTAATTCTAAAAAAATATAGATATTATCAGAATAAAGGTGAAATTACTTTATTCAATTGAATTCTTCAATGACTGGGCAGCAATTATTTAAACCTTTAATTTCTGACACCTCTCTGGAGCCAGATTTTTTGGATCTATAGCCTTAATATTTGCCATGTTGTAATTTTGTAATTGTATAATATTGACCAATTTACTTCACCAAACAAGATCAGGTACATTCAAGGTAGTCTGGCCATAGACTTCAGTTTTTGCTTGGGTTTCCTCATCTGTAAAAGGCAGGTAGTAGAAGCCCCTTGAGGTAACATGTTAAAGTGATAATTAAATTGTTTGATATATGCAGAACATCTAAAGTAGTCCTGGGCCATAAGTGATTTTTATAAATACAATATTGCCTGTTACTGCTACAAGAAATCTATGCCAGTTACCTCAGTGCTTTTAAAACCCCTTACCTTGGTAATGGGGAAGAGACTATCCTCTTCCTTACTGTAAGAAAAGAGATAGACTCTTATGGATAATTAAAGGCTTTCAGCCCTTACTCAGTGATCTGTTGGCTTAGGTGGTGCAGCATCTTGGTCCTGCAACTGACTTTTATAAGAAACTTGCTTTGGATTGCTCAGGACAGCAGACAGCAGTGGACCTATTCCTTTTAAGCTCACAATATTCTGACTTGGCTTCTCTAGGTAAGTTTTTCTGTTGACATGAACATTTCCCACATGTAATTAAATCTAAACTCTTCAGTCAGCATACTCAGTACCTTGCAGAGAATGGTGTATAAACTGTGTACATAATGTCTGTGAAGACTACCAATGAGCTATATAAAATGCCACTAGCATTTTGTTTATATTATGGTTGCCTGAAGGGCCGGCCAGATAGCTCAGTGGATTAAAGCACCTGCTTAGGCAGAGCACAGCAGCCAGAGTCCGATCCCCAGCATGCCATGGCAGCCCCACCCCCTAGGGCACGCAGAGATGGTGATTGTGACTGGGCATGATGGCATCCACCTGTAGTCCCAGTGCTTGGGAAGCTAAAAACAGGAGAATCACTGAGTCCCGTCTACATAGTAAGACCCTGCAGACCCTGTAGATGAGGATGAGGAGGATGAGGATGATTCCCTGAGCATTTTGCTCAATAATAAACGTACATTTTATAAAAAATTTTGGTTTTTGATGTATGTCCTACTTGTATTTTGACAGCTTTTTCCTTATAGTTCAGATTTCTTCACAATGTAGAATGTGTGTCATTGTATGAGTAAAATACAGTTTCCTCTATAGCTAATTCTTTTCTTCTCTCCAAAGCTTGCATGTCCAAGTATTCTGCAGGGTGCATCTATTATTACCCATCTTTCCACTGTACCCACAACCCTTCCCAAGCAGAAAAGTTACAGAAGGACCTGAAACGATATCTTACAAGGAAAATTGGGTTTGAAGCTGTCATGAGGATAAGGTGTACTAAAGGTATGACCTTGTAAAAATTATGTTACATACTTTTATCAAAACTGTGATACACTCACGGTCGAACTGTTATGAGTGTGTGTAATTGCTCACTAGTATTTTTTTAAAAAAATACATGAGTGGATAAAAGTAATTTTTTAAAGTATTCAAGAAGAACCTTAAGAGAAAGACCATCTTAAAAATGATTTGAGGAGAACTAATGCAATAGAGAAGCTTGTAATGAACACTAAGCATCTTTGCCTTTATAGACATTTAGTTTACATTTCCTTGGATTTATGTAAGTGTTTGCTAGAGGAGTTCTGATTTTTTTATTTTAAATCTAAG
The DNA here is from genome assembly GCA_004027915.1 of Capromys pilorides. Taxonomy (NCBI): domain Eukaryota; kingdom Metazoa; phylum Chordata; class Mammalia; order Rodentia; family Capromyidae; genus Capromys; species Capromys pilorides. The sequence continues at coordinate 12,498 of PVKN010007223.1, forward strand.
TTGTAGAGTAATCCCTGGTTTGCTTTGTTAGGTCCTTCACTTCAGATCACATGAGAAAATGTTCATGATTAGATATTGAAACAGGTTAAGAAGGCTACAATGTAGTCTTCCTTATGCATGCCCACATTAGCTTTTGGAATTAGTGCACTCCAGCTTTACCTCCCCTTCATCTGTTTTGGGCTTTATGCTTTATTTTGAGACAAAATCTTGCTACGTTGGCCAGGGTTGGGTTCAAACCTGTGGTCCTCGCGCTTCAGCCTCCCGGAATGCTCGGATTAGAGTTGTGCTTCAGTATGCTGGGCTCCCTTTATCTTTGATTTTTAACAGTCACTACTTCAGGTCAAGAGAGTGTGGTTACTTGAGCTTTCATACAGGTTTGTCTGCTTTTCAGGTCTTTCAATGCACACGTTTCACGGAAACTTCTTTGTCCGCTCCACGGACCTGCTGTCTCTTGCCAACATCAATCCTGACGCCGGGTTTGCAGTACAGCTGTCCATTGAGGAGAGCTTAACAGACACCTCTCTAGTGTGCTTTCAGACAGCACTGCTCTACACGTCTAGTAAAGGTCAGGGCTTCTGCAAGGGCCACAGCGGCAGCTGTCTCCTCCTCATACGCTCTCTGGGGAGTGGGGCAGGATCCACCCCCTGGGAAGCAGTAGACTTCCCACTGGTTAATCAAGCCTGTGTTCTGTGGGAGGTTTTTAGCTTCATTTTTTAATCTTCAAATAATACATGTCCACAGTGTTTGTGTAAATGTGCATATGTTACGTATATAATTTATAGTCCTTAGATCATATGGTTCTGTTAAGCACCTAAATCCTGCTATGCTAGTCTTGATATCATTTCTTGGCCTGTAACAGAATTTTGACTGAATTGCTGTGTAACCTTTACTTGTTATATGACAGCTAAATTTTCAGATACTTTGCTCTGTTGGGTATAATTTATAGTGAGTGACATTAAAATAGAGGTTAGAACTTAATGTTCAGCTGTATTAAAATTGTGTGTACATCTGTAATCCCAGCACTTGGTTGTCTGAGGCAGAAGGGTTAGTGCAAGTGCTAGACCAGCCTAGACTACAAAGTGAGTTTAAGGCTAGCTGGCACTACAATGTAGCATGACCGTTTCAAGCTAAAATTGTGTGTGATCATAGATGCAGATTTGGGAAATGTTTCATTTTCTTTAAGACACATTAACTGTACAACTTGTGTTTATATTGCATTTTACCTCCCATTTTATATTGAGTTCACTACATTTTTAATCTAGCAGTGTAGCATGCTAAGGAAACTCGTTATCTTTCCTTTTTAAATGATATTCTCCATTTTATTCAGGTGAGCGGAGGATTAGAGTACACACACTCTGCTTGCCTGTGGTGAGCTCACTGGCAGATGTATATGCAGGTGTGGACGTGCAGGCTGCTATCTGTCTTCTTGCAAACATGGGTAAGTACATAGTTAAACAATGGGCAAAACATATGTTTCTATCCTGCAAACTGAGGCTGGAGCTTTTTTTTTTTTTAATCCTAAAAAGTTCTTCCTTTAAAAACTAGTGTGGTATTTTGTTTGTTTTTCCATTTTTGGTGTCTTGAGAGAGACTTGCTGTGTAGGCAGGCTGGTCTGGACCTCACTGCATAGCTCACACTGGCCTTAACCTTGCAGTGGTCCTCCCGCCTCAGCCTCCCAAGTGCTAGCGTCAGAGTGCTAGGATTGTAGGGATCTACCCCCAAACCTAGCTATCTATTTTTATTTACTGTAGAACAAATTAGACTATTTATGACAGAGTTTCAGTTTAACAGTCAGTTGAGGAGCATGATCAGTAGCGTGGTAAAAGCCTAATGAACTTCAGCTGACACAGATAGGAACAGACTGTACCATGTCTGTTCTATGTCAGTGCATAGAACATAGTTCCACGATGCAAGGAAGGAAAGCGGCAGAGCTGGGCAGACAGGGAAGACCTCAGAGTCCTTGCGCTAGCTGACTAAAGCTAACTCCAAAAGACCTCTGTTTGCTTTCATTCCCATGATGTTGAAAGAGAGAGGCGGTTACCCACTGGGGAGTTTTGGTCCCTCCCCCAGCCCCCTTTCCAGAACTAGGATTGAACTCAGGCAAACCATTCAATTTTTATTACTCAAAATTGTCCCAGACCATCCTCCTCCCAGAATTTCATATATGTTGGGAGAGCATTTATCACTGAGCTATACTCCCAATCAGATCTAATTTTTAAGGTGTCATTTTATATCTAGATTTTAAATTATCTGTACTATAATTTTTTTCAGTATACTTTTAATGATTGGACATATTTATAGATTGTTTCTATTTTAATAAAATATGTTCTTGGGGAAAAGGGTCATATAATTTGTTTCTTCAGTGTCCATAGGAAAATCTATATTCAATTGGCCTCTTTTTTTTGATTTGTCGACCTAGAGTGCTTTGCAAAGATCTTAAAGGATTGGGGCCGGTGATATGGTTCAGCAGACTAAGCCTGCTTAGGCAAATTTAGGCAAGCGCCAGAACTGCAGTTTGATCCCCGGCACCGTATGCTGCACCAGCCTTGCCCACAGGGCAGGATGAGCTGGCCTAAATCAGTATAGTGGCACACACCTGTAATCCCAGCGCTGGGAAGGCTGGAAGCAGGAGGATCACCATGAGTCTCTTAAAAAAAAAAATTTAAGCCGGGCATGGTGGCGCATACCTGTAATCCCAGCACTTGGGAGACTGAGGCAGGAGGATCGGTGTGAGTTTGAGACCAGCCTGGGCTACAGAAGTGAGCTCAAGGCCAGCCTGAACTGCATAGTGAGACCCTGTCTCAAAAAGATGAAAGGAAAGAAAGTAAGCAAGCAAGCAAGCAAGAAAAGAAATCTTAGAGGATCACAGAGATGACCTAGATGTGGAATTTATATCGACTGAATAGGAAAAAAAATGATACCTTATACATGTGACTTCCATTTGCGTAATGGGTATATCCCTTGCTCTCTCAGAAATATATGGATAAATACAGTATGTTCTATAACAGCAATAGTGGCTAAATGTTTTTCATTCTGAAAACTTGAACATAGTCCAGAAGAATCTAGATTTTTTCTGATTATCAAATTTACTTAGATTTAGTTCAGAAAAATGTGTGATGAGCAGACACATCATATCAGAAAACCGACCAGGAATGGTGGTGCCTGCCTGTGATCCTGGCACTGAGGCAGGAGAATTGTCAGGAGTTTGAGGCCAGCCTAGACTGCTACATATTAAGACCCTGTCTCCAAAATTTTTTTAAAAAGGGAGCGGAGGAGCAGTTGAAATGCATTCTGTTTCTTAAGAAACAGAGTTACATGTCATGCTATCTGTTCTGGAGTTCACTGGCACGGTGCTGATTAAAGCCCTTTCTTTTGGTTGCTTTGTAGCTGTGGATCGATCAGTTTCATCGAGTCTGTCAGATGCCAGGGATGCCTTGGTTAATGCTGTGGTGGACTCACTTTCAGCATACGGCTCCACTGTCTCAAACTTCCAGCACTCGGGCTTGATCGCCCCTGCCTCCCTCAAGCTGTTTCCTCTCTATGTTCTGGCCCTTCTCAAACAGGTAGCACTCAATGTGTTGTTACCTTTAATGACTTTTTAAAATTCTCAGATGAAAAAAATGAAATCTAAGTTGTTACTTTAATACTTAGAGGATTATGCATTTTAGTTCTGAAGACTTAAGGAAAAAAAACAATGGGAAATAAAGGTATATGAATAGTATTTGTAAAAATGTGCTTGCTCTTTAATTCATGTGAACCATTTGAATAATGTGGTCATAGCCCACTCTTCATTTTTTGCTTCTGAAAAGCGACTCTTAGAAAAGGATCTAGTTTTACTGACGATCTTTCCATTGTCTCAGGCACCATCACAGGTGCAGTATACATTATCTTATTTAATCCTTAAGATGTGTAGGCTCTGTTCTCCTATGCTAACAATGTAGCTCAGAGCAGCTAAGTGACTTGCTCGCATCCCTATTAAATGTCAGATCTGAGAACTGAATCTACACTTTCTCCATAGTGGGTGGCATATGTTTGTCTTTGTCCACTGTGTTTATGTTTTACTTGAAAACTGCCTTCTTCCTTGTAGAAAGCATTTAGAACAGGTACAAGTACGCGCCTCGATGACCGGGTGTATGCCATGTGCCAGATAAAGTCGCAGCCGCTCGTTCATTTGATGAAAATGATTCACCCCAACTTATACCGGATAGACAGGCTGACAGATGAGGTAGGTGCTACAGTGAAGTGGAAGTTGTTCACTTGGAATATGTGAGTGTCTTGATTTTACACTAGGGTTATACTGTATTTTTGGGTTTCTTCCGTTTTTCTCCCTTAGTAATGATGTATTAAATAAGGGTTCAAGCTGTGGAATGGCATTCTCAGATACTTGCAGTGTAACTTTTCCTGTGAGTTTAGTTGTAATATTTGTTTCAAAGCTAAGCTGTAGAGTGGGCATTTCCATTTGTATTCTGAGATGCTGGTAATTTCGAATACATCACAGTACAACACTGATTTTTTACTTAACCTAATCTGATATCCAACAATAATTCTAGTGTGAAAATGTGTGTGGTACTTTTGGGTTTTGTGTTAAAACTATACTCTATAGAATTAATATTAATTCTAGACATAATATTAAGTTTCTAAAGAAACGTAAAGAAGTAGCTTGTAGCTGAGGAGACAGTTCAGCAACATAAGTGCCTGCCTGGCAAGCACAAGGTCCTGAGTTTGATCTGTGGTACCAAAAAAAAGAAAAGGAAAACAAAGAAGTAGATTGTGGTGCAGAAGGGTCAGCAGTCAGGCTTTCACTGTTTTCTGAACCTGAAAGGAAAGTCAGCAGGGAAGAGTACTCCTGCTTCTATTCTTAGTTGGAATATATTTGAGTTTCCTAATTGTGTGACCAAGGTAGCATGCGTGCAGTCAGTGTTGTTTTGCATCCTACAAAGTTCTCAAGTGTCTGCTTTTAGTATTCCATCCAGTTAGTAGCCGCTACGCCCCACCCCAAGATGGCATGCTGATAGCAGCATCAGGCGTTTCACTCTGTCCTCTCTTTGGCAGGGTGCAGTTCATGTCAATGACAGGGTGGTGCCCCAGCCGCCTCTCCAGAAACTGTCTGCAGAGAAGCTTACGCGGGAAGGTGCCTTCCTCATGGACTGTGGCTCGGTGAGCACTCTCCACTGGGCTCCCCTGGTCTAGGGAGGTGGTTCTGGGTCCCTGTGGCTGCAGACAGGGGTTGGTTCCATTCCTTGTTGCTGCTGGTTGACATTGTGTTCTTAGCAGAGATCAATGAGGGTATTACTATGAACTCAGTGTCTTTAATAAAAAATCGTAAGAGCAGTTTTTACCTCCAAGGTCTCAAAATTCCAAGGACTGTAAGAGTATACCTTGTTCAGTGTTTTTCAACCATTGTCAAAAATCTCAACTGATAAGTTTAGTTGAGAAATCACTGCCCAAGGAGGGAAACGGTGTTGAACGGTCAAAATAGCTTTGTGTGATACTGAGTGAAAAAACGATTTGGGTAGCCAGAGAAGAAGGGCAAACCTTGAGATGAAGTGGAGGGTTGGTAACAGAACAGTGGATGATAGCCCCAGCATTCTGGGAGACTGAGCCAAGAGAGTCACAACTTTGAGCCCAGCCTGGGCAACTCAATGCCTTAGCAAGAACATGTCTCAAAAATCGCAGAAACGGCTGAGGCTATAGCTTAGTGCAAAGGCCCTGATGAGTTCAGTCGTCCTACCACCACCAAAATAATGAATGGGAACTATGATGAGTCAGCTATTCTGATTAAAGCATTACGTTACTACTAGAGACAAGCCGCATATATGTTATGAGAACTCTTAAAATTTAAACGAAGGTAGGAGTTGCTCTACAGCTATGATGGCAAACCTTTTAGAGTTCTCAGTGATAACAGAGAGCCCACTGTGGCATCCGTACCTTAGGCCACCCCACTGGTCTGGATTCTTGGGTGTGAATTCATAGTGTGCCGACCACCAGTTTTCTGTCTTTATGTACATCCCTACAGACTTGACCTTCTGCCTGGTCATTTTGAGATGATTAACTGTAATGGGCTTCCTGAACTATTCGGTTATTTCAATGTTTTATTGCCTTTTTAAGGTTTTTTACATTTGGATTGGAAATGGCTGTGACAGTCACTTCATAAAGGATGTGCTTGGATATCCCAATTTTGCATCAATACCACATAAAATGGTCAGTGAATTTTATACAACTTTGTTTTTCTTGGTTTTTAATGTGTTTATTGACATAAAATATGTAAGATTCACTGTGTTAGGCATTTTAAAGTGTATGGTTCATAGATTTTTAAGTATCTTCACAGTACCATATAGCTATTAGCACTATCATTTCTGAGCATTTCCATCACTTCAATAAAGAGAGCCCTTATTTCCTGATCTGTCCCTTCCCCTCCACATTGGCAGCTGCTAATCTGCTTCCTAGCTGAATTCACAGTAATTAAAAGAAGCCTTTTTGTCTTTGGCTTCTCTTACCTCCCATTGCATCTGCAAGACCTCTGTCGTGTGGCTTGGGTTACACTTTGTCCCCTTGTAGGTCTGGAGTCTGTGCCTTGCTGGATATGGCAGCTGTTTCTGTCTGATCTGTGGTGAGCAGCACTGCTCCACATGTCTGTGGGCACGTTCCTGGGTGCTCGGGCTTCATCCACCCCGTAACATCCATGTTTACCTTCCAAAGAAGCGTCACACTGCTTACAAATAGCTTCTATGTAGCTTACTGCTACTAGCCTAATTTTTCATTGGACCTTTACTGAATGTAGGTTTACATAGCCCAAGAAATGTGATGCTGGGTTCTGGTTTCATTCATCAAATTCGGAGGCCTTGCTTCCATGTTGTAATTGTGTTCTTTTTCCAGAATTTAGTGTAAGTTCGATATAATCTTTGTCCAGATCTAGTGTTTGGATTTTAAATTTCCAGAGTTAAGCATAAAGTTCTCCTCGGAGGCTATTTTAAGACTATAGTGTAGTATATAACTGCTAAGTGAATTGGACTTAGTGGTGGCCCTGCATTAGAGTACCAAAGAAACAAAGGTGCATGGTGATACTGCTGATGTACTAATCACTGTGTATTCTATGGTTTTATCCAGAAAAAAAATTAGTACTTAATAAAACATCAGTGACATACCTCTGAACAGTTCTTTCTAACTTATCCAGAAAATTATCAGGGATTTGCTACCATTCTAGATGAGTGCTTCGTGGTCATTACTCTCAGGGCCCAGGCGTAGAATTCAAGTGCTTGATTTGTGGTCTGCAAACATCATGTACTTGTAATTCTACTAACATCTAGGAGGGGAAATGGCTCCTAATTCTGTTTTTGTGGATTTCTTTTTTGTTTGTTTGTTTTGGTTTTTTGTTTTTTTTGTTTGTTTGTTTGTTTGTTTTCCCAGACACATCTTCCAGAGCTGGACACACTTTCATCAGAAAGGACCAGATCCTTCCTGACATGGCTTCGAGATAACAGGCCATTGAGCCCCATCCTCCACGTGGTAAAGTAAGTGCCTCCACGGCTGCACAGCGTTGTGCGCCTCCCCAACTGGTGGTGTGGGTCTCGACTAGCCTTCAGTGCCGCCATAACGTGTTCCAGGCAGAGCACTTGATTAGTGACCCCTGTTCCATGTCTCTGAAGTCCCACATGTTGGTGCCATTTTTAAACACCCTTAGATAAGTACGTCTTGCTCTCTTGCAGAGATGAGAGTCCTGCTAAAACAGAGTTCTTCCAGCATTTGGTTGAAGATCGTACAGAAGCTGCATTCTCATACTATGAATTTCTGGTTCATGTCCAGCAGCAGATTTGTAAGTGAAATAGAATAAAAGTGATTGAGAAGCTGAGATATATAACCTAGGTAGCGCATAGTCTGTCACAGAAGCACACGCGCTCGCTGGCTCTATCTGGGGCTATGGTGACTGGGAAGGGAGAAAGGAGCAGCACTGTCCCAGCCACAGTGCTGTCGCCATGGCGCTGCCCCACACAGGCTGGAGTCAGCTCTACCGTTCCAGTAGTTCAGAGTTCCTGCGCTCTCAGCACAAGCTGGCGATCTCCTAGCCATGTGGAATGATCCGTCATGTGAAGTTAGATACAGCTGTTTTCTTATGATTCCAACGGCCTTTCTGGACTTGAGAGGCACCACAAGGCAATGGTACTTGTTTCTATGAGTTACTTTTTGACAGGGAATGGTTCTTACTCATTGTCCCTGTGAAGACAGTAGAGTTCCAGTACATGAGCTATAGAAAAGTATATATATATATATATGATGTACATAAATGTTACATTTGTAAAGAAAATGTAAAAATGTAACTACAGAATATGAATTGCTTAAACTGTGCTTCTTTGTTGGATGACAATGCCTTTTGTCACAGTTAGAGAATGAGATTGACTAACACATATTATGAATTGAGGCCACAGAAGAAACACAAAACTTTGTAATTCTGTTAAATCTTTTATGTGGATTTATTTATGATCTCCCTACTAATTAAAAATATTTTGCTTGACAATTGGTTTGGTGTTTTTTTGGCAGGGTATATGGTTTTTTTTTTTTTGTTGTTTTTTTTTTTTAGTATACAAGACACATTGAATCCACTTCTGGGAACTCAAATGTTCATGCATTCTGCGTAGGAGTGTACATGAATCAGTACACCTTCAGTAGCTTGTAAACATTGCAAGTACTTATTGTATATTCTAAAAGCAAATGATGCTATTTTCAAAATACATTTAATTACTAAATATGATCATAAATTCTCTTTCTCTTTTAAATTGAAGCATTTTTCCTGCTGTGTGTGTGTGTGTTGCTGGGGGAGAACCGAGGGCCCTCTACGCTCAAGAAAGCACCACCAGTGAGCTCTGTTCCCAGCTCTTTTGTTTTTCAGAGTTTACACTGAGCTCCTCAAGCTGATCTCAAACCTGTGATCCTCCTACTTCTGTCCCCTGCATAGCTAGGGTATAGACAAGTGTCATCACATTTGTGTTCCTGCATGTTTAAAGCAAGAAAATGTTGGTGCCATATGTGACTATCCATTCTATTTTATTAAGATTACCATCTTGAACTTTGAGAGAGTAAATACATTCTTATCAAGAAATCTCCCAGAGGCTAGGTGCAGTGACACACATCTGTAGTCCCAGCACTCTTGAGAGGCTGAGGCAGGAGAATCACAAGATTAATTCTTACCTGGGAAATGTATAGACTTAGTAAGACCTTGTCTCAAAATTAGAAATGACGGGCTTGATGCAAATGCCCTAGGTTCAATCTCCAGTACCACCAAAAAGAAGTATCTGAGGCTGGGTACAGTGGCTTACACCTGTAATCCTAGCTACTTGGAGGGCTGAGGCTGGAGGATCAAAAGTTCAGGGTCAGCCTGGGCAATTTACTAAGAGGTTAACTCAAAATAAAAGATGTTTTAAAAAGCTAGGAGTGGTAGAACCCCAGACATCAGTCACCGGTACCGTATGAGCAAGAGGGCTTTCGGGCTGGTTCTAGCGTTCTGGTGCAGCCTTCACTAGGATGTGCCAGGCACTGGTTCATTCCCAGTACCATAGAAAAGGAAATCTATTTTACTGCAGCTCTTTTACTACACCAACACAATCCCTGTGGGGTGGCATTTTCTTTTGTACTCCAAAGTCCCAGCTAATAAACTTTGGAAGGAAATAGCTCTTAGTGTGCAGGGCAGGGGGTTTATACTGGTTCTGTGCTTTGGTGATCTCTTTTTAGATAAAAATAAACTGTCTTCCATCCTTGATGGGAATGGGAGGTTGACTCACCCTAACACTACTTAATAATTAGCGGCACAGCTGACAATAGAGCCAAGCATTCTCCCCACCCCCAGGACTGGTTCCTGGTCCAAAACACCAAGAGCATCTTTGTGAACATCGGGAGGAGCTGCATTCTTACCACAGGCACTATACTTGCTTGTAAGCACAAGGCTCTTAATGCTTGCCAGATACTGTTCTGGGTGCAAAACCAAGTCCCTGTTTCTACCAAGCACGCTCAGTCAGAGGTGCCACCCTGTTAAGAGCTTTCCCTGATGGCCTGCTGCAGCCACAGGACAGGGTCAATCAACACTGCTCAAGAGCAGAGGTGGGGAACTGCAAAAAGTATAGTAGCAGAACACCACAACGTTACTCAAGATTTGGAGGCAGATTTATTTAACAGTGTTAGGGACTGGCCTCAAAAAACATCAGGCCTCGAAGTGCAGAGAAGATTTTTGTGGAGTTCGTGAGCAAGAAGCAGAGTATTTGGCGGTTACATTTGGTTCTTACAGTGCACATCATAGTGCCCAGGTGAGCATCCCAGTGACCAGCCATTTCTAAGGAACAGAAATCAAAAGTAAACTGGAGATTACCTGAGCAACTAATGGAAATAGGTGCACTGGCTAGGGCATGGGGGAGTTTTCGGCTCTAAGGAGATTCTGTCTCGTTGGTCAAGCTTGGCAAATGCTGGATGAAGCTGCACTTGGCTAAGTGGCCAAGCCTTGCCCACCCAGAATGGTGAGCACTGAGCTCATCTGAGGCCCCGTGGAAGGAGAGCTGTTGAGGGGTCAGCTTTCATGTGTTGATTATCTGCAGTGTCCAGAACAGCTTTTGAAATTTGAGGGGTGGGGAGATGGTGGAGGAGGAAGAAATGAGGACAAGACACAGAATGCAGAAAGCCAAGGCCAGGTGGAGCCCCTCCCGGGGGGAGAAAGGGAGCTGCCCAATGACTGCAGCATATTTATTTATACATTTAGCAGATTGATGTCAGATGAAACCCCTCTGCTTGACAGCTTGTTCACCTGGCTCACCCTGGGTGCCCTGTGTTTTCCAGCTGGCCCTGCTGTATCCCCAAATGTCTGATGGGGATGTCTCCAGCTCAGCCACTCCCCCAGTTACCTGCAGGCTACTTGTGTCCCCTGTGTCAGTGTATCCAGAGAAATGAGAAAAGCAGTAGAGGATCCCCAGGCCAGTCTCCATGGAATGGGACTAGCATGCACAAGATTGCCTAGAACATGAAGACAAGTGGCTGTGTCACCTCCATTGCACTGCCCACAATACATGGTCGCTTTGGGCACCCAGGGTTCTCTACCTACACATTGTGCATCACTGTAGGCTGTGACAAGGTCTGTAAGGCTGCCAGTCAGGCAGAGTCCCAGCAAGAGAGAACCTTGCTCAATCATAGCCGCACATGCCCTAAGGAGAGAATGTGGATTGCATGAGTTGGCATGACTTGTTGGCGTACTGGGGTCATCGCACTGCTTGATTATGGAGCACTTTCCAGGACAAACAGATGGTAGCCTGACCCTCAATCTGTCTTGCCTTCTCCTTTGCTGACACCTTCATCTGTGGGTTATGTGATACCATCTCATCACAGCCGTGCAACCCCAGCATCTCATACTGAGGGACTCATTTCATACTCTAGAACTGCAGTGATGGAAACTCACTTATCTCAGCTATCACCCAACAAGCAACAGACTTAGTACAAAGGCACACCATCTTCCGAAGACTTAGCTCTAGAGATAGCTGAGGTGAGTATATGTTTTTAATCTGCCAATAACATGCTATTCTGTAGCCAGAACACACAAGTCTGAGAGTCAGGAATGGAAGGGAGCACATTCTTTAGTCTGATCTAAGATTCCCAGATTCTTAGTCTTAGTTCCCACACATCCTGCTCCCACTGAGTTGGAAGTCGGGGACTACAGCTGGTCACTGAGGGAAGGGTTCACTGTAACAACCAACAGAAAGGGGCTGGTGCTGGTGATGAAAAAGAATTGATGTATTGCTTTTATGAGGAAGGAGACACTATCTAGGGACCTAGCAGATTTTGCAGAGTGCCTCTTGTACAGTTACCAACAAAAGAATGGATTGCCTATGATCAAACATTTCCAAAATTAAGTCTGGAATCTCCAACAAGGTAAGGGACACTGACAGCATTCTATGCCATGATGAGAAGGTGGTGTACAGCCTGAGTGGTGCCATGGTGGTAAGCCTGACAGTGACTAGGATTCCCGCTCATGTTATTAATGTTGGGTTGAGGGCCTAGGATATAGTTCAGCACCAATCCACCAACAAAACGTGGCATGTGAGTGAAACTTCATCCATCAGGCAGGCCTAGTGTGGAAAACAGTAGGAGAACTCCCTACAGAGAGGTTAGAGACAAGACCCACCCAGCTGATCCAGGAGCAAAACATCTTGCCAGAGTGGCACAGCAGGTTCACCTCCAAGGGCTGCAGCAGAAAGAAGTGGAGCACAGCAGCTAGACTCAAGCCACATCCACCTGGACAAGTTTGAACTTGGTAGATTCAGATCTGATTCTAAGGTAAGAACTCTACCAAAGCTCTACACCAAAAGTAAGAATGCAGGGCTATACAAAATGACAAAGAGAAGGAGCAAAATGCACCCTCAGGCCCTGAGCCCACCCAGAACAAATGCAAAAGACAATAGCATAGGAGAAATTGGAAATCACACACCTGAAATCTCTGAAATAATAGTGTCTGAAGTAAAGAAACAACTGCAGAAAGGTGTAGAGGAAAACATCAGAAATAATTTCTGAAGTTAAAAAAGAAATCATAACTATAATGAAAGAAGTACTAAGTGCTTCTAAAGAAGACACTGATTGAAAAAAAAGAATAGAAAAATGATGGAATCACTGAGCAGTATAGGGAAGTAATAGAATGCATGAAGCAGGTTCAAAGTGCTATATAGGAAATTAAAACCTCAATCACAGGCTGGCAAAACCATTTCAATTAAAGTGAAAATAGACTTTCAGACCTTAAAGACACGATTGCAGCTAGTGAAAAGTTAAAAGATCTCTTAAGAACAATTAGAGGGCCGGAGAGATAGCTCCCTGGCACAAGTGCCTGCATGGTAAGTGCAAGGTCGTGAGTTTGAACTCCGGTCCCACCAAAAAAAAAAAAAAGAACAATTAGAATGCAGGAAAAAATAACATGCCAATAACATGCTATTCTGCAGCCAGAACACACAAGTCTGAGAGGAATGGAAGGGAGCACATTCCTTAGTCTAATCAAGATGATACAAAGATGAACATCAGACTAATATGTATCAATGAGAAAGAAGGACTCAATACAAATGATATAAAAAGAATATGGGCAGAAATAATAGCAGAAAACTTCCCAAATATGGGGAAACAATTTGACATTCAGATAACCAAAGCATATAGAACTCCAAATAACAACCCAATTAAAATCACACCCAGACATATAATAATCAAGATCCCAGAAATTCAGCACAGGAAGTAAAAGCTGCTACAGAAAAGAAACATCACATTTAAAGGAGACCCCATCAGAATAACAGCAGATTTCTCTTTACAAGCCATCAAGTCAAGAAGAGGATGGAGCGGAGTACTACAAGTCTTTCAAGAAAACAAATTCCAACCCAGACTGATATGACTTGCAAAACTCTCAAGTATAATGGAGAAGTGAAATAGTCCATGACAAAGAACAGCTAAAAAATTGCATGACAACAAAGCCAACCGTGCATAGTTTACTAAAAGATATGCTAGAGACAGATCAAAATGACCACAACTCGATGAAGGAGAATGGAAAGAACCCAGGGCAAATAATTAAACACAGGAGAAAAAGAGGTATATAACAGTAGTCTTTTAACTATTCTTTTGTATACAACAGCAAAATATTTCCATCAGCATATTCTACAAATGGACTTCTCCTGCACCCTGGGGGTCATGCTGTCTGGGTCTACAGGATGGATATCAAGGAAAAACAGTAGCTCAGTCCCATAAGTGACATCTGGCCACCAGTAACCATCATGGACACTGTCTATGTATACAACATGCTAGGACTTCGTGTGATAGACTATCCCCAAACTGTTAGAAGTTCTTTCTGGTCATGTATTTGCCATTCCGGTATTTATGTTATTTTTTTTTCTTAGTAATTCTTTACTACCATGGAAACTTTTTCTTAGTTGATATTTTTGTATATATTAACCTATTCAAATACTAGCCTAGTATTCTGAATTGATTACAGATTGGTACATATGATACACTACATTCTGGCCTCTAAGTTGGACTCAAGATTTGATTTGAATTTTGGAGTATTGTTTAATTATTGTTTAATTTTGTTTTATGATTTTTACTGTATCTCTGACTTGCAATCTACTTATAAGACATGATATATTTTCTCCTAGTATTAGAAACTTTAAAAAGAAAAAAAAAGTTGGGCATGGTGGCACAGGCCTGTAATTCCAGCACTTGGGAGGCTGAGGCAGAGGATCGGTGCAAGTTCAAGACCAGCCTGGGCAAAAGTGAGCTCAAGGCCAGCCTGAACTGCATAGCGAGACCCTGTCTCAAAAAGACAAAAAATAAATAAATAAAATTATATATATATATATATATATATATATATATATATATATATACACACACACACACACACACACACACACACACACACACACACATATATATATACCAGAGAGTTAGGATAGATATACAGCTACTTTCTCTTAGTTCATTGAGAATGAAAATTTGTACTAATATTGTTTACACAGGATATCAGGTCTGCATCTTGTCCTCCGAATA
>PVKN010007224.1:0-27037 GCA_004027915.1 Capromys pilorides
TTTTATCTCCACAAGTATCCTTTCCAATCTGGTGACTGTACAGCTTTTGATTTTCAACCCCTCATTGTCCACTGTGCTGATTTTGAGAGAGTGGCAATATCGGGGGCTCGTTGTTGCCTTGCCTTTTTAAGTTTTTGCTATTTTCTTGTTTGTTTATTTATTTATTTATATCTATGATGCTCTTCAGGTTTCATTTACTCTTTCAGGTTCTTACAGTAGTGAGACAATATGATATGTACATATATGGGTCTGATTTATTTCACTTATATTTATGGTCTCTAGTTATATCCAATTACTATAAAAGCCTCAAGTTCATCTTTTTGTAGCTGAGTAATACTGTATAAATATACCTCTTCTTTTTATCTACTCCACTTTATTCATGTAGTTGGCATTGGGGTTTTTTCCAAGATTTAGCTATGACGAACTGTGTTCTAGACTGTGTTTGTTTATTTTTATGTTGGGATTTGTAAATTCTTTGACCCAGTGCTCTGTTTCTCAAGAGGAAGCCACCATATATTTTATGACCCTCCAGGTAATACAGATATTGACACAGGGAAAAACTATCACTATGTTACCCTTTGTATGATAGTGACAACAATGGCATCAAATGTCAGCCTAATGTTGACAGACGCTATGATTTTTCATAAGTGGCCCTTTACTAAACTAAAGAGGACTCCAGTTATAGAGAACATAATTGGGATCCCTTCCTATTTGCCAAAAGTAATTCAGAGCACTAGCATCTGTTTGTTGGCAGGATGACCAGAGCTTAATCACACTCCTAGGTCAAGCACCATCTTCAAAACTGCTATTCTGACAATTGCTGTCATCAAGGCTATCCTTGGACAACAGAATAATGGCCCAGTGAGCTCCCTTATTTGACCCAGAATTACAGCAATGCAGGAGATTCCGCTTTGCTTCCATTGCTCCAGTCCTATCCCCCATAGCTCTCATCCCATCTCTGTGGAAGTGAAAACAACAGTCCTGAAGTGACGCTCCTCTGAGTTTTGGTCTCTGCTTCAGTCAGCTCCATCTGTTGGTTGCCACATCTGTTGCCCTATGCTGTGGAGCACACAGGGACTGAGGTGAAGTGCTGAATTCCCAACTCTCCTACTTTTGGGCATGGGTCTCCAGTGGGCCACAGCATCCACTGAGTGTGAGAGGTCACGCCCTGGGTCCTGAAGGCTTGGGGACAAATCTTTGGTAGTCCACAGCATATGGCAGTTTCTATATATGAACAGCACAAAATTTAGAAACTTTAAAAATAGTGATATTTGAAATTATACAAATATATCAAGTTGTAAATAATTCTAATTAAAATTTTTAAGACTTTCATGCTGGAAACTGGAAATTATCAAAATATTTAAATAAACTGATACCTACAACATGTTAATAATTTAATGAATTAAATACTGCTTAGACACAAATTCTCTCCAAACTTTCCACATTTAGAGAAATATCAAAGTCTATGCAATTGTTTTTGTTTTTTATATTACTGAAATAACCAAGCTGGTTATAAAGTAAATAGAAATGTTAAGGATTTAGAACAAATAAATGTTGTAGAATAAAACTAGAAGTCTTACACTGTCACATTTTGAGACCTACTAGGAAGCTGCACTCACTGACACAGCTCACATTATTGGTTAAAGACTGAACACACTGGCTGGTGAAACAGAAGACAGAGTTCATAATCACAGCCTCAGACACAGGGTCATCTGATTTTAACAATTCTAATCAGTTAAGAGAAAAAGCACAGTGTTCTGTGTACATAATCCTATCGAATACCTGTAAGATAAAAAGTAGATTTAATAATATCTCACAAAACCCAATACAACATTAGCAACATGAGCCAACAATTGCTCTCTAACCTCTTTGTTTTATTCTACTCATCTTCTTCCTTTCTCTTGCCAACCATCTCATTTGATTTTGTGATATTTTTTCATGTAAGTAAACATTGTCTCTTCTCTTTATGGTTCATTTCAAAACTCCTAGACCTTCACTTCCAATTTTTTCTTCCTATGTCTTATAATTCTTCAAAACCAGGGTGATCTTCCTGTGCCCCAAACCCTTCTCCTTCTACATTTTACCTCATTCCTGTCTCTATCCCATTCCTATCCTCCTGAAGTCATCCACAACAGGATAAAATTGCTCCACTAGGTAGACAATCATTGCATACAAGTTCCTGGTAGAAGATGCACTATATCATGTTTGTGTCGAGCTTCCACCTGTGAGTATAGATATTAAGTCAATGGTTATCACAGTTTGTCAATAGCCAGACTGTACTAGAGGCTATTGTTACTGCCAACTAAACTACTTTAAATAGGATTTCATACATACTATCACCAGTTTCCCCCCTACATGAAAGCACTGTGATTTTAGGTGGTCATAACCATCACCATAGTCCAGTAACAAAGGAATAGCAACTGCTTATATTTAATATATTGTGACAATAGGTTCTTGAGATGGAAATAAGGACCAAGAAACACCTACAGGTAGAAGACTTTTAAGGAACAGACTCCTAAGAAAGCCTCGACACCATTGATGAAGCTATGTAACATAAGAAATCTACAAACATCAACCCAGAAAACAAAACAAAATATAAAATGACAAGGTGAAGAAGCAAAATGCAATTTCAAACACCCAGCCCACACGGAACAAGTCCAGCACACAAAGAAACAATGGAAATCATATGTCAACAATAGAACTCTCTTGGGCTGGGGAAATAGCTCTGTAGCACAAGTGTCTGCCTGTCAAGTGCAACGTTATGAGTTTGAACCTGGAACCACAAGAAAGAAAGAAAGAAAGAAAGAAAGAAAGAAAGAAAGAAAGAAAGAAAGAAGAAAGAAAGAAAGAAAGAAAGAAAGAAAGAAAGAGTGAAACTCTCTGAAATGATAGGCACAGAAATGAAAAAAAAAAAAAAAAGCCCAAGTGAAAGAGACCATAAAAATAGCATCTTAGATGCTAAAATAAGTGACTATCAAAATAAAAGACATTAAATCAGACACAGACAAACCAAAAGAGGAGCTCAAGAAAAAAATGGAAGCCATGAATACTAAACATAGACCAAAAAAATAGAATCAATGAAACATTCAAAGAAATGCAGGAGATTAAAAACTCCACCAAAAATAGGCACAGGACAGAGTATGAGATCTTGAATACAAGAACATGAGTAGCATCTATACTCCCAGGCCTTGAAAGGCTGAGGCAACAGGACTGTTCATAGGTTCAGGCCCTACTATGAATCACTGAATCACCATTGTGGTTACTTAATATGGCTGATGTCTTAAAACTAAAGCCCATCTTCCCCAAGACCACCTTCCCCTTCTTCTCCAGCTCTGTACAGGATACGAGCCCCATTCACCCTTCCTGCCACCTCAGAGAATATGGGAAGACCCTGAATCAGCTCCCTTAAGTATAGCTAAACATCCCTTCAAACTCCAGCCCTGGCAAAAGGCCATAAAAGCCTCAGCCTCCCTTTGATCCAAATGAGAGAATTCCTTATCTTCCCAAATTCTCGCCATGTCCTCACAGAAAATGAAACTCCTTTTCCTTTTTTCTTCTGCTTGCTTCTCTGCTGAACTGGATATCTGAAAAAAACTATCAATGACTACAAGTTCAAGGCAACCTGGGTGACATAGTGAGTCCAGGAGCAACCTAAACTATACAGTGAGACCCTGTCTCAGAAAACAACCACAATTATAAAAAAAGCAACAACAACAATGAGACAAATAACTTTAAATGTAAAAAAATCAACTAGAAGGGCATTTTATACATAACTCATCAGCAAAATGCAAATTGAAACTATGGTGAGTTACCACTGTGTAATCACTAGATTGGCTAAAATTTAAAACAACTAACAAAACCAAGTGTTGGTAAATTTGGTATCTGACTGAAACTCATGTATTGACACCTGTTCAGTGTATGTGAATTGGCCTAGCCCTTTTAAAAATAACTGTAGGGCGTTATTTACTAAAGGCTCACCAGCAACTCCATTCCAAAGCTGACACTCAAGAGAAAAGAAGCACACTGAGAGCCTCGCACTAGGCTGTCCAAAGCCACCTTCCTTCTTAATAACTTCCACCAGCATAAGGGCAGAGTGGCACATGCTGGTGACAAGGGACAGAGGGAAACTTTTTCATGGTGTTGGAATTCTTCTTTGTCCTACTTTAATGTCAATTACGCAGTGACATACAGCTCTAAACACAAAAAGTCAATGAGCTGTACCCTTAAAGTCTGAGACCTTCACCTACTCTGTGACATGTATTTCATGCCTCACTTTCAAAGGTGAAAAAATATTTTAAGAGATTATTTTATATCACAAATCCTCGCTCTCCCTCTCCTCTCATCTTCTACTTCTCCCTCAAATTCTTCTTCTCCTAGCAGCCCTGTCTCAGTAGGTTAAGTCCAACCTCAGAGATGCAGAGGAAGTCTACATGGGTAAAACTTGGGCTCAGGAAAGCTCTAATAACTGTCAAAATGATAGTAAAAAAAACTAAATTTGGACATGAATTGGCTGTTTTGGATATCTGCAACAGCCACCGTTTAATTTCCCAAAACTGGGGCTGGGGAGATATCTCAGTAGAATAAGTGCTTACAAGAGCCCAAGTTTGATCCCTGGTTCTTCAATAATAATAATAATAATAATAATAATAATAATAATAATAATAATAATAATAATTTCCCAAAACCTCACTTTGTTTTTTGGAGTGCATTGGACTGGCAGTAGTGTGAATACTGAGAAAGAGTTCTGTCCAAGAGCACAGCTTCCCAGTAACTATGTGCTCGACTCACCATGAACCAGGGCTGGTTCTGTTCTATGCACTTAGAAGGGTGGACACCAGGGTGAGCACACAGCCCTGGGCTTCTAATCACTCACTCTAGGTATGAGTCACTTTGACTAAGAGTCTGAAGATATCTTGGCTTCCCTACATCTGCAAATCGTCTTCATCCATTCCTGCATGTAGCTGGTATTTAGTGCGTGCCTCCTATAATCTAGGTATGTCATGTTAGGATTTTGAACTGAATGTATTTCTGCTTTATTCAATATTATTTGTGATTTTTATGTCATGTAGAAGTAAAAGCATACAATGTCATTCAGCAGATAGAGCTATGATCTCTATAACCTAGAACTAGAAAAAAAAAAAAAATGACAGGGATTCTCAAGGGAACCACCAGCAACAATAACTGGGGCATTCTACTTCGTCAAAGGAGAAAGAACCCTGGCTCATCAAATGACCAGGTTGTGTGTAGCCATTTAGAAATCTTAGTCTTTGAGGCCTATTCACACTGTCCCTCCACAAAAAAGTAAAAATTCTATGGTATGCCAGGGTGTATTTGGGTGTGTGTATGTGTGTGTGTGTGTGTGTGTGTGTGTGTGTGTAGTACTTGTAAATTTTCCTAGGCTGCTCTACCTTACTCTGAAAGCTGAGTAATAATGTAAAAGCAGTGAATCAGAAAGGGGGTTTAACTGTTTAGTGAATATTAAATTCATTTAAATTTCTGTGGTTTCATCTGGCAGAAGGAAGTTTTGAACAGTTTCTCATAAAGTTACAATAGCCTGGCCTACAAAGGAAACCCCTCCTGGCTTGGAATTCCAGAGTGTTTTCTAGAGTTTGCAAGGCTGCCAGAAAGTGACCAGGCATTTTAAAAGGAAGAAGAGAGCTGCAGTCCAGATCATTAACCCTCCTCTTTCCCCTTCCTGAGTCTTTGCTCCCTCTTCCATAGATAGTATGAGATCCTTGCTACTCTTTTAAAAGCATCTACTGGGTTTATCTGTGATACCTGCTGTACTTCCTGTTCACCCTGTATTCCTCTTTTCTAGTTAGGCCCATAGTGCAGTGCAGCAGAAACCTGTACCTTGAATTCCAGATCTTCCTCCTTCACTAACCGAATTCACTTCCCTCCTCTGTGCAATGGGTGTGTATATCCCTACCCTGAAGTAATATTGTGAGTAGCAGATCTAAGAAGATGACTTACCGCAGGCTCTGACCTCTTGAAAAGTGGGAAACACTTCTGTCTTATTCATCTTCATTTGTCACGTGCAGCACTCATCACCCAAAAATGCTTGTTTAGTGCATGAAGTATTAAAGGTGACAGTTTTTAAATACAGGTTTTAAATTATTAAGTGTTATCTTTACAACCATTTGGTAACAATGGGGAAAGAAAAATGAATGGAATTCTTTTAATGTATGGCCTATACTGATGCTAAGGGAGACTGGGGGGAAGGCAGATAGCCAGGGTAGGAGCTGGCTGGGGGCCAAAACAACCCTGAAGTCAGTCATTCCTAAGAAGGTGGCCTCCTTCATGGCCTGCCTTCCAACGCCACTCTACTCAGTACCTCCAGTAACCAACAGGGGTCGCTCTTACTATGAGTTTAGTACTAACATTGTGATCTTCCCAACACTCGGGAAAATGCAGACATGAGGCATATCCAGGTAGACAGTCCTATTCCATTACAGGGTAACCCTGTGGCCACAGCTGTTAAAAGATGCACTGAGGTCTGCCTTCCTACTTGGAAGACTGGAATCTCTCTCTCTCTCTCTCTCTCTGGTCTTAGGATTAGATTTATATCAAAAAGCTCAATGTCATATCTTTACAATTTTGTCGAGGCAAAATACATGTAGAAAAGAAGTAATATTTGTTAGCACAAGGTAACTTTTTAGGAGACTTTTTATACAAAGATAAAATGGTGGGTGAATAAGAGATAGACAATTGCTACAAGTATGAATCCAAAATACTCAGTGCTCTTCCAGATGACCAGCTGGATGTTAGAAGGCAAGCTGCAGGCACACTCTCTTTTCCATCCCAAGACGTAGGCAGTCAATCCCACCTTTCCTGGATTATTCACAATCACTAAAGTATAATTTTTTGCTGTTGAAGCAGTCAGCGTGTAATTTCCTGAGGTACCCCATTTGAATTAGTCCTCACATATTCCTCTCACAGAAAGCCTAGGTCAGGCTCCATAGGAAGCTCAAGGCTCAGGAATAAATGGGAGAGAAATCCTTCCCTTTTGAAGCACCTAGCACAGCAGAGATTTCTCCAGGGTAACAAAGGGCTGTTTTGTCTTGTTCCTATATTCTAGCTACCAGGGACAGTCTCTAATATTCTTTAACTTATTAAGTTTCACCACTGTGCTCTAAGATCAATTGCCTCATCAGACTCATTTTATGGACAAGGACCTGGCAGTGAAAAGTGACCTAACTTTCTTGAAACAAATCATGTTACCATGTGAAGATCAGAATACCAATGAGAGCAGCGGCCTGAATCCCAAACTGCAAATCACTACTAGACTAGGCAAGCGAAGTGCAGGAGGTGTCACAATTATTCAAGTTTCTGCAGGAGTTTGGGATAATTCTTTGTCCAGGACCATTTTAACATCATCTTAAAAGATGAATAGAGTTTGCGTGCAGTTATAGAAGAAAATGAGAAGACGTCCTAGGCAGAGGAGACAGCATTTTCAGAGATTCTCTGAATTAAAAGCATTCTATGTACCTTCAGAGTGTGGTGGAGAGACCATAGCTAGTGTCCTCCCACTTCCTAGCAGGATTGGGGTGCTGAATGACACTGGTGAGGAAAGATGGCAAAGGATCTTTGCTTCCTAAGCCAGTAGCTATGTGCCCATCTTCTCCATGCCAAATGTGGCATCAGTCTCTGCGTGCATTTTGTATTGGAGATAACCCAATGATGTAGAGTTGTCCATGTGAATCGGTGGGTGTTTCTCCAGAGAGTTATCCTATTAGTCAAATTAGATCATGGCCTCCAAAGTCTCTAGGCCAATTTTCCTGTGTTGCTCAAGTATGACTTTAGAGAACTATTCTGGAGTCTACTATGCTCAATAAGACTGCCAGGGTTGACAAGAACTATACTGGTCCAGATGGAACCATGGGCATGAATGCTCAAAGATGTAGGAGAATAAAAAGGTGAATTAGCTTTACTAGCTGTCTATACTTGACCAAAAATTTGGTCATCTTCAACATTTTGTCATAATCTATGACATGACATTAAAAGTAAAGTCTCTGTACTGTAATCAACAAGAGATCTTAGGAGACAAGTTGAAGGTATATAGAACTGCAGACAAGAAACTTAACAATTGTTTTGTAGAGGAAGACTTAAATATTAATGAAGGATATCTGAGGTAGGTTTCTTTTTCCCTTACATCATGAAGGGCACCTAGACTTAGCTTTCCTACCTAGTACATTCTGTACTTTCAAAAGTGTAATCTCCACATGATGATTTGGAACAATTGAAAACAAAACCCCCTGAAAAGTCAAGCATAGAAGGGGTGGTGTTTAAACCTCGCTGGGAAATTGTAACATGAAGAATGATGTGGGTGTCCCCTTTTTGTTGTCTCAAAATGTGCAGCCCTTGGGGTTACATTTTTCCCCTAGGAAATCCCCAATAAAAATAGAAACTAGAACTATGAACTAAAGCAAAGAGATTTATTTGAATTTTTCTTCCGGTGAACTGCCTTTTGAGTTATTTTAGTGTATTTCTTTGGTTGGTGAAATGTAGCAAGCTAGGTTGTGTTTCCCCAGCAAACACACTCACTGAATTCTTAGATATAATATGTGGCCCTCATTCCAATTCATTTACTATACAGAATGGAGGCTGCTAAAGGAATGGTGAGGTGGGCGAGATGGAGGAAGCTGTGAGTATCATCTCCTTTGGGCAAAGAATTTGGACAAGTAGCATCGGGTGCCCAGAGCGTTTCACAGTGAAGAAAGAAACAAGATCTCTTAACATTTCCTCAAGTCCCTGAATCACGTTAATTCAGGAAGTTAAATGAGCGAGGTTGGCCTTGTTGGTTCACAGAATCCCAGCCTTAGGAATCAAACAGAAGGCCGAGTGGATTTTGAACCAGCCTCATAGTAACACACGCGATGAGTCGAGAAGCCCATTTTAGAGAGCCGGAAACTAAGCGAAGGCCTCCTTCTCTGGTCCACAGGTCAGCAGCGGGCTCGGGCGCAGGTCTCTGATGTTAGAGAATGACTCTCTCTTCATTATCACAGATGCCTCCTCAGGAAACCCTAAAGGGATCTGTAATCGGCTCTGCAGCCAAGCCTACAGTCATGAAACAGGCCGCCTCGGCACACCCACCTTTGAAGGACCTCCTATAGATAGGCGGTGGATCATCAGCCCTGGGCTGAACTCTGCAACTTCCTAATTCTCCGAGAAACCTAAACAGAGCAGGTTCACTTTGCATAGCTGCAGATAGAACCAAGCAAAATCATGCTGCGTGCTTTGCTTTCATTGGTGGTGAGATATTTTTAAATACTCTTTTCTGACACGATATAAATGTAATACACATCTAGCATGAAAACAAAAGATAAATTTAACAACACTTTCTCAAAAGTATAATTCAGCAATTAGAAACATCATCATCAGTATTTCACACACAGCAGAGGTCAGCAAGCTTTTTATCTGAAGAGCCGGGTGGCAAGTATTTTCGGCTTTGAGACCTGCAGTTTCTACTGTAACTTTGCAATTCTGGCGTCATGGCATGAAAAGCGGCCCTAAGCAGTACACAAGCGACGAGTGTGGCTGGATTCCCGTTACTTATGAACACACGTGGTGATCTGGCATTGGCCTGTGTGGGCCACAGCTTACTACCTCCAGTGTGTAGAGTTTTCTCTTTGTGGGTCATGCTTGGTGTGCAACTATATATCCTGTCCTTGTCACTTTATGTCACTTCAGACATACCACTTCGGGATATTGGACATTCCTTACATAATATTCTGGACAAAAGATTTGCCTACTGCTCCATTTTATGAAGCAAATTATTCATGACTATTGACATGTATGAATTTTTCCACTCTTCTTAGCATTGGACATACTGCGATAAATATCTGGATATATTCCATGTTTGTCTTCGTTTTTTTCTGTACTTAGGACAGGGCCTACAGGGTCTTACTATGTAGATCAGATGGCTCCTGTTTTCAGCCTCCCGAGCACTGGGATTATGGGTGCACGCCATGCTGCTATTCTCCTCATGCGATTTACAGCTTTTGATGAACAACACTCCACTTCCTGGTGGCCAGAGCTCCTCTGCCAGATGTGGACACTGATGAATCCTTAGTGAGCCCTGTGTGGGCCCCAGGGTGGGAGCTGAGGAGAAGTCTAAAGGGTAGCTAAGTGCAGTGACATCTACAAGTGCAAAGTCTTCCTTGTGGCCAGGATGGTGTCTGAGTAATGTCTATCACTAAGGTAGCACAGAGTCCGCTACCATAGGGTAAAGAAACAAACATGGGTGGATGTGAGATGCTGGTTTCCTTTTGCCTTTGGATCCATTATTACTATTTTTTAATATATCTGGTACAGAGCCTCACTCGGAGGTTCAGACTCAGTGATCTTCCTGTTTTCAGCCTCCCCAGTACTGCAATTACAGGTATGCACCACCACGCCTGGACTAGGTGGCCAGCTCAGCGTGCTGGGGGTAAGGTTAGCATAACCTGTCGTGCCAGAAATTGAACCCAGATCCTTGTGCTTTCCAGGAAGGCACTTAGATTGCAGAGCTATCTCCCCAACCAGCATGAAGCCAAGCACAGGCTTTCCAAGAGCAGGACACTGCACAGCCACACAGGCCACGGGATGCCCACAAAGTTAGCCACCACCCTTAGCAAATCATGGGGCTTTCCCTCACCTCAGTGTTTAGTTACAGAAACTCAGAAGTACTGAGACATTTGATAAGGAACAACGGACCCAAAGCTCGTTGCTCTAGTACTGTGTCAGGCCATACACAGTACAGCTTTTTCACTATGTCTTTGATCAGGCCTTATTATAACATTCATGAGAGGACATGTACAATTGCTTCAGAAAGTGGTGAGAATAATGGAGTTTGAGGGGATTAATTAAAGTGACTATATTTCTTACTGTGATAGATTATTTAAATTAAGCAGATTCCAAATGTTTTGAGCAGGCCCTATATAGTGCAGTGGCACTGTGACAGGATTGTGGGCCAGTGGTCAAAAGTTGGTAACCGAGGAAGTATTAATGATGCCCAGGTTAAATTCACTCCTTTCTAGACATGTTTGCAGAGGCCGATCCTGTGCTAGGCACTGTGCTAGGTGCAGGGCATAGGAGAACTCATGTCTCCACCCTCAGTTGGCTGAGAATCTCCTGAGAAATGAGAAATGAGAAAAAAATCAAGCCAAAACATGGGCACAATTGATAGGTGAACTGGGAATGAGAGGGATGGAGGAAAATAAAAAGAATAAGAGGCTGTGGGGGACGCTGGGGAGGATCAGGTCCCCACTGTCAGCTCCAGGATAGCCACATGGGCATAGTCAGCAGCAGCTCCACTCTGCGAGGTACAGTAGAAGGCAGGTGGATAAGGTATGACCAGAGCAGAGCATGAAGCCAAGCACAGGCTTTCCAAGAGCAGGACACTGCACAGCCACACAGGCCACGGGATGCCCACAAAGTTAGCCGCGCCCCTTAGCAAATCATGGGGCTTTCCTTCACCTCAGTGTTTAGTTACAGAGACTCAGAAGTACTGAGACATTTGATAAGGAACAATGGACCCAAAGCTCGTTGCCCTAGTACTGTGTCAGGCCATACACAGTACAGCTTTTTCCTGTGGCAGTTTGGACCAGGACCTCTTTACCTGTGTCTCCTGGGTCCAGGGGCAGACAGACTTGCCCAAGATCCAACAACTTCCCAGAAAGTAACAGAAGAGGGAGTTGGGCTGGGTAGATATCTTGGGACTCTAAGTGCTTGGCTAGCAAGTCCAAGGGCCCAGGCTTTATCCCCAGTACCACATGCCAATATCCCATGACGTGGCAGCCCCAGAAGCCCCAGTGAGCTGTGCCAGCCCGAAGCTAGGTGTGGTGATGCACCCCTGTAATTACAGCTCTGGGTAGACTGAGACAGGATATCACTACAAGTCTGAGCTGTGTAGCAAGACCTTGTGCCAAATAAATTAATAATTAAATAGATTAGGTAACTAGATAGATAGATGATAGATAGACAACAGATAGCTAATTTTTTAAATAAAGAATGTGTCAAGTGATATATGTGTAGTGTGTGTGTGTGTGTGTGTGTGTGTGTGTGTGTGTGCACCTATCCATTGAATGGCATTTCCCTGGGAAATGCCTCAGTATCTATCTCATGTTTAAAGAGGTACCTCCCTCTTTTACAAGCATTAGCGATCATTTACTCAAAATGCAATCAGAAATGTCCCTTAGAGTGAAGCAAGAATATTAATTTCTACTGCGTGTCTCTCTTGTGGATTGTGACATGCTTGTAATTCATCCCACTTGAGCTCGGGGCAATCAGATGGCTTGACCAAATAGGGTTGTATCTCATCCACTCTAAATCCCTGCTCCTAAACATCCTCCCCATCAGAGCTTTGCTGTTTATCCTTTCAGTCTCAACTGAGCTATCAACAGCCGCAAACCAAGGGCAGGGACCACAGTTTGACCTTAAACTCTTCAACTCCACCTAATTACCCATTGTAGCCCGGGCACATAAATACAGGATGTCCCTTCATTCTGCCATTCTGCTGTACATCATTATCAAAAAGACAAATGCAATTCATGCCCAATTACTGACTCACTGCAAGGTCAGAATATTTATTTTTATCGTACTTGTGATTTTTAGGATTAGTGGTATCAGTATTTATTCATGGCTAACCTAAACCAAACATCCTGTTGGTATCTATAAAGAGCCATATAGTTATTGTCGCAGGTATGCTGAGTCACCAAGCAAATACAAAGTTTATGAGTTGACAGGGAAAAGGCTGCAGGGAGGTAGTGATAAGTGTGCCTGGGTAATCACAAGTGCCTTGCGAAATACACACATTGTTTATTTGTGTTGTCCATTTATTGAGCTCTGTAAGTGCTTGGGGAAACAGAAACTGTGTGAAACAGTGGGGATCTTTGAGATGAGTATAACTGCTTTTTAAACTTGCTGGGACTGGTAACTTTTCACTTGTATTATTTAAATACTAACTGTAGAAATCATTTTCTCTTTCTAATAGAAAAGACTTTTAACCAACCAGAGAAAGGCACCAAAAAGGGAGAAGAGATGGGGAAATAAATGAGGCTCATGTGACTGGGATTAATTTACTCAGAGATCTATGGGACCAATAACTGTTATTTGTCCAAAACTCATGTGGTCAATTAGTGAGATTAATAAAACATGGCAGTATTGAAAGGAAAAACACAGATTTTAGAGCTAGCACTGTGCAGTTGGCACCTTCCCTTTCATCCAGATTCATGCACTCAGATACCTTTATTGTCTTTGGCCACCATCATCCAGGGTTTGAGCTAATTACCTAGAGTTCTCACCCATTCTTTCTTTGCAGGCGTCACTACTATAGGTTGTGCCTACTATGCATAAACTAGATCCTTTTTATGTAGTTCTCTATAATGGCTTGACAATATGTCTCGCATTCCTCTTTGTATCCTTTACCTGACCAATAGTTGGACATAGTGAATTCTGACCAGGAACAAATATCTCCTAGTAAGTCAGCAATACCTGGGCAATCATCTAACTTGTGTGTTTCAGTTCCTCCATGTGTGAAAGAGGATGTGAAATCAGCCTTTTGGTCTTTCCTACTCTGTAGTTTTTCTATCTAGTTTCTATGACAAGCGTGGTTACTACCATTATGTCAGGTGACTCTCTCCTTAGATTAATCAGACAAGCCCCAACTGTGAGTGATATGAAAAAAGTTTTAGAGTCTGGTTGCCACTAAACGAAATATAGATCATGTATATAATATAGTCTCTAAAAGAATAAGTTGACATATGGCTGCATTAAATATATGTAAGGTTTTGGAATGAAATATTCAGTTTGGTAGATAAAAGTCAGAATAAGGGCAGTTTCATAATATCTGTAGCATGAGAGCTTAGAGAAGCTCCACTTTGTTCTTTCCTGTCTTTCTCTGCTCATGCTTCAAGCAATACTCCAGTCCTTGATACCATACCAATAATAATAATAATAATAATAATAATAATAATAATAATGAGTGTAATGGACAGAAGATAAACATATTCATTAGATATTGGCTAAGCTGGGAGAGAACTGAAAACACGTTTGGTAAGTAGAGAAAAAGGAAAGAAGCTCTTTACTTTGTGGATGAGTCGACAGATGAGTGCAGGGCTGTGCCAGCCAATGTACCCTGCCACCTGGCTGTGACGTGCCTTTGCCAGGGATGCCCTGTCCAGGCTGCCTCCCAGGCTGCTCAGGGAGCACAGATGCTATCCATCAGAGACTGGTTTGTCTTCAGGGTGCATTTGGGAATGTTTACATGGAACTTTAGTTTTTACAAACCAAAAGTTTGGAGGTCAGAGGTTTTGCTAAATATCCTGTGCTGCATAGGCTAGCCTCTCACTGAGAAAGAATTATCCAGGACACAATGTGTCCAAAGTTGAGAAACTCTAGAGAATCTGATAGCTGTTTAGTTGCAAAAATCTCCATTGATGAGTGGAAAATTTAACACGGACCTAGCAAAACAATGGCTAAAATGATATTTTTAAAGACTGCTAGTTACACACAGAAATGTAAATGGAAAAAGAAACACACAACACGAAATGATTGTGGAAAAGAATGCATCATGACTATGTTGAAACTTTGTGAGGATAATAAGCGGTTCTTTCTGATTAGCAAGTTGCTCTGAGTTCTCCTTCGACTTTTTTGGTTATCTTTTCTCAACTTCCTAGCCATTGTAATGCAAAATTCACAACCAGAAAAAGAGTCTAAGTGGATTTTTTGAAACCTGATATGCCCTTGAGGACCAAATGGCACATGGTAATAGGACTAGTCATCATAACTTCAATTAAACCAGCAAACATAGAGAGAGACAGGCCTGCCCATTCATCCCTAGTCAGAATGAGAGCTGTTATAACTCCTTTTGGAAGACAATTTGGCAACATGATTGCAGAGTCTTAAAAGTATTCATAGCCTGTGACCCGATCATTCCAACTCTGGGAAGCTAGCCCAAGGCAGTCATCAAAAATAGGCACAAAGATGTTCATTTAGGCATGATTTATAATAACTAAAAATTAGGTTCATAATGACAATAAATTGAAAGCAACTTAAATTACTAGAAATAGGTGACTATTTAAATTGTAGTGAATCCAGATGATATAATATAAAGCTATTAAAATAATATTTACAGTAAGTAGTAATGTAGAAAAGACTTAAAATACAAAGCTAACTGTACACAGTAAGTGCCCAAAGTATAAAAAAAAAAAAAAAGAATCACCCCTCAAAATGATGTTTTGTATGCAACCAAAATGTTTGAAAATCTATATATTAAAATACAAAGGAACTGGGCCAGGCAAATAGCTCAGAGGATTAAAGTGCCTGAAAGCAGGTATAGGGGCCAGGAGTTTGATTCCTGGGCCTGCAGTACCAACCCTGCCTCCAGGGTGCACTGAGATGGCAATTGAGACTGGGTATGGAGGCACACTCCTATAATCCTAGCTCTTGGGAGGCTGTAAAAAGGTGGATCACTATGAGTGCAACCTAATAGTGAGACCCTGAACACCCTGTAGACTCTTCCCTAAAAGACAGTTTTAAAAAGTAAAGGAACATAAGTATCTTGAAGATATAAAAGATGAGACATTTTTGTCTTTTCTTGCTTTACATTTTATGTTCTTTTATAATTGATTAAATTAAAAATGTACTTCTTATATTAGAAAAAAGCATTGGGTAGATTTATCAAATGCCAAATTTGAGGTCAATATACAATGGCCTGCTAAGAACATTGCACCATTTAATGTAAAAATTACTTTGATAAGGGGTACCATTTCACTCACTTTTTAGAAAAATTTATTTATATACTTGACACAGATTCTTACTATGCAGCTCAGATTCATAATGATCCTCCTGTTTTCAGCCTCCGCAGCACGGAGATCACAGGAGTGCACCACCACACCTGGACTTGGATGGCTCAGAGCATCGGGGGCAGGGCTAGCATGGCTTGCGGTGTTGAGAATCAAGCCCCAGTCCTTGTGCTTGTCCAAGCAGGCACTTAGTCCGTGGAGGTCCTATTTCACTCACTTTATTGATGATAAAACTGGGCCTGATACTCATTGTCTCCTCCTGATGCTTTTCTTGATCTTGCAAGCCTGAGAAAGTTGCTGTTTCTCTGAAATCCCATCACTTTCCTTACCCTGTATAGTGCTCAGCAAGTGTCTGACACAAGAGCCTTTCAAGATCAATGAGTGGACAGAGATATGTATGATGCCCGCAGGCTGATGATGCCCTCATGCTGATGAGTGACAGAATCAGCCAGATCCATTCATCTGCAAAGTCATTGTCATTGCTAGGATTCCAGATAGATTGAAAGGACCAAAGTTCATAGCTGGGCACCTGTGCCTATGTGCACGACTGACTGTTGAGACTCGATTGTGCCTGGTCTGAAGTTACACATTGATCCAGCTATAAAGGCTCAAATGTCTTCAAAGGGCAGCAAGGAATTTATTCTGTGAATCATGAACATTTTGTAGTGCTTCACACAGCACTTGGCAACGATTATAGCTTCTACTTCCCTTTGAAATTTCATGTTCATTTACTTAACAGATCATTGCTAGTCTAGAATAAGGCAGCAGGTGAAGTGCCCTATTTGTAAAGAGAACAACAGGTTAATGAAAAAAAGGAGCAGTATGTGTAGGTGATAGTGTTTCTCCAAGGCTCTGTTAAATTGGGATGATTTAAGACTAAACCTTGGCTGACTGGTCATAATAAGGGCCACGTTATGGAAGGGATTTACGTGGCAATTACCATGGTTTTTGCTGGTATGTTACATTGTTTTAGGGCTCCCTGGATACTTTAGATTAATGTCTGAATCAGTAGTGTTATTGTTGCAAGTTCTTGGTGTGATGGGAGCCATTTGATGGAAGAATTTTTTATCCCTTATCAGACCATAAAATATCTCATAATCTGTAAAACCTCCAATGACTATGGCTTATAGCTAGTCTCAAAATAGCTTAAACATTACGCTGATTAGGTTTTTTCTTTGGCAGCGGGAATGCATCAATCAGTCCAGAGCTACTTTTGCCCATCAAGGTAATGTGATTAAAATGGGCATTAGACATGGTCAGTGCCTGAGATGTAGAACTAAAAGCACCTGAGCCAAAGCAAGGCAATAATTATAAAGAATCTGCTTTCCAGTGGCATGGTGTTTGGTCAGTTCTATAATTAAGGATTTTCCTTTATCACCCCAAGAAGATAAATTGTGTTCTATGCAAACGTACCATGATTTTGCTTGACTATGCATACTGGGAATGGGAATGGACCCTTGGGGAAGTGGTGAGTCAAGCACTAACTATAGGCCTGGCCATGATTAACTGGATAACCCAGCAACCTTCAGGAAGCACAAAGGGAAAGCACTGGGAGGACTAGATGATTTACCTTGTTGTGTGTCACCTCAAGCCCAAGTGTCTGTGCAAAAAGACCAGCAGTGAAGATGGTACAAAGGCCAAGACATTCTGCTCCAAGGGGGTGGCTAAAATGAGTAATGCCTATTGATGAAACATCTGGAAAACAAAGCCATCTGATCAATGAGATCAATACTTCCATTCCTCCTCCTCAGAAACCTCGGAGACAATGGCTCAGCATCATCTCAACAGAGACAAAAGTGGACTGGGATATAGAAAAGAAGATCATTTTGTGGATTCCAAATGATAACACAGAACACTGAAAAATTTCACTGAAACAAGAAATCCCAGTTCCGAGTATTGGGGAGATTGGGACGTCAGTATGGACTGATATGATATTCATACCATGAAGACATCTTCCTGCCAAATCCCTGGGAACAAAGAAAAGTATAAATGCTAGATAGAAGGTTAGACAGATTGAGAGATAGGAGGATAGTAGGTAGGTAGGTAGGTAGGTAGGTAGGTAGATAGATAGATAGATAGATAGATAGATAGATAGATAGACAAGCTACATTCTTAGCAACAAAAACTAATGTACAACTCTGATGAAGCAGACATGACTACTTGGAAAATTCCTTTTCACTTGAACAGAATACTGCCAAATATTCTTGAATTAAAGGAGACAAAGCTCTATGCCTCTATATTCCTAGATCCTAGTCTTTTTTATTTTAAGGCAATATTCACATTAATCCAGAAATATTTAATAAAATTGTTACAGCTCCATTTGGAGAGAAATATCCAATTAGCACTCTGAAGCTTGAGTTCCCAAGTCAATTTTTCCTATTTTTGTTCAATGGAAGAGGAAACGAGGAGCACTCTGCAATCAGCACTTAAGACACTGAGGCAGGAGGATTACTGGGAGTTCAAGGCCAGCCTGCATTGCATATCAAAGCTCCTAAGGGAAAATTGCATAGAAAAAACTTTTTTTCTGACAAAGAGATGAGAGAGACACACACAGAGACAGAGACACAGAGAGACAGAGACAGAGACAGACAGACAGACAGACAGATAGAGACAGAGAAATAGAGACAGAGAGAGACAGAGACAGAGAAAGAAACAGAGACACACAATGGGGAAAGCAGCTTGTGCTAGAGGCATTGGTTCATGCTTAAGAAGACATAGGGCCACATCACTGGTCTTAGCAGATGCAAAGACAGGAAGTCTGACAGGAAGGATTTGGAAGGATCAAGATCAACACTGCATCACAGCATCATCAGAGCAAGGCAAAGAGCAGCAAAGCACATTGAATGCTAAACTTCCATATTCTACAAAGGCAATAATGGAAGTCAGAATGGGGTTTGGGAAAAGGGCATAGTCAAAGCCAGCCAAAAAATGAGTCTAGTATCTGCTTGAAAGTTGCAACCCTTTTAATTTTCTAAGCACAAAACCACACAGACATATGCATTGTCCTCTCTGACAACACTCCTTGTACATAGGGAATAAAAAAAAAAAAAAAACATGACGGGGTTTTGGAGTAGGACAGTCTTGTTTGAGTCCCACATTGTCTTGCCAGCTACTTGACTTTAAGTAACGTGTTTACTCTTCCAGAAAACAAATACCATGAGGGCTGCAACTTGGGGTAACTTTGCACATATGGGGATGACCAAGGTCTGAAGGTGGCTGGTAGGGCTTCCAGGTCTGACCGTCTTCTAGTAAGTAACGTGTTTCTTCCCAGTGTCCTTTTGGATGGCAGGCCCAGTATTTTTTTGGAATCAATACAGAATATTAAAAGAAAAAAATACAATGGAGGAGAAAAGGTAAAGAACACGCAGAAGAAGAGCAATAAACTAAATTTTCAAGGGGACTTGATCTACATTTCTCAACAAAGTAACAGATCCATTTTGCTCACTTCCTAGCCCTCTCCTCCTGAATGAAGAAAGTCAACACTCTCCCCAGGAAGCATCAAGGTGTCCTAGTGAAATAGAATGCAGGTGACAGATACCATTAGTCCCCAAGCACCACCATAACCATTAGCATTTTGGCCTATTTACAAGCTTAGTTGCCATCTTTTTAAGTTTTAAGGGAAGTTTTGAAAAGTATCAGACTTCCAGTATGTCTTAAAATAGTAATTATCAAAGCCATTTGGTCACTTTCTACTGCCAGTTATTTTTTATTTGATTTTTTTTAATCTTCAAGCATCCAGATTAGAAAACAAGTATCTGGCTTGATATCTGGACCTTAGAACTCTCTGGTGGGTGTGACTAATGTAGCCCCATTCTAGAGATGATAGGGTTGAGGATAAAAGAAACCCATACTAGAGCTGAAAGATACTATGCTGGGATCTGAACTCAAAGAATCCCAGACAACTCTAGTATTTGATGCATCATCCTTCTTTGCAGAGATACAAGCAGGCAACACAAGGGCTGGGGAAGACAAATGCTCAGCTCCTTTCTCATCAGCACTTCCACCCGGTAACAGCCTGTGGCTGGACCCTGAGCTTATGGCTGGACGTGCACATTCCTCACGCTGATTCCTTCAGAAGCACTCAGATTTCACAAGAGGAAATGATGAAGCATTTTTCTGTGGTGTTGAAATTCTTCCCTCTGTCAGTTAGACATACACACACACACACACACACACACACACACACACACACACAAGCGCCTGCATGCATTTTGAAAATTCCTCAAAGGTAAATGGTAATCTTTCTCTCAAAGCTCTGATATGGTCCCAAAAGGAAGTAGAAGTTTACACAACGTGAGCCCCAGTGATTCTTCTTTCATCCATATTAACTCCAAATCTGTGCCACATTTTTCCTCACTAATTGGTTAAGTGCTTAAGCGCCTGAGTCACTGAGCTGTCTACTGGTCTCAGCTTGTTCTAGCTCTTCAAATGGAACTCGCAAGGCATTAGGACCTCCAAAGATTCCACATTCATGTGATGAAAAAAGGCCGATGGTGAAATCAGTCACTGACAGGTTTGAATGAGTAAGAGCTTTGGGACCCACCACTGTTTAGGCAGGACCTTCAGGTAGGCTGCCAAAGAGCACAGGGGATAACTCTGTCCATTCATCCAGAAACATGGACCTTACTCCTCCAAAGCTCCAGATTCCACACTGGTCTTGCCTTTAAAGCACTGAGAAGCACTGCTATGTATAGCCTGCTGCTGGAGAATGCAGCAAGTGTAGCTCTAGCAGTCACAGATTCAAAAAAATGTTAACTGCCTAGTTCTGCCCTGCCCTGCCCTGGTGGTTAATGAAGGATCCAAGACAAGAGAAGTTAGTGAAATGCTTTTGTTCCAAGAGAAACAACCATGCATGGTATGACTTTAATCAAGATCATGCTCAGAAGATGAAAATTCTGCCTGATCTAGAAAAGTTGTATCTTCAGCATACATTATTTCTTTCCATGATCCTCAGCACCATGTCAGGCTCTAGTAGATGTAACATTAATTGCTGTTATGTACACCTCAGGACAAAAGCTACATATAGAATTCACTGGTTGTGCTTGCTGGTTCTAACAATGTACAGTGAATATTTCACCTCCCCTAAATTCATCCCAATGTCTTTCTCAAGGTTCACTGACATATGACTCAGAAGTACCATAGCTACTGAAATATTCACAGCTCAAAGCAGTCATATTCTCTTATGACTTTCCAAGCTGACTTTCTTCCTTCTCCCCCTTCCTACCAGTTAGCTTACTAAAAATCAGAACTGGTCACTTTAACTAAATGCTCAAGTCCTCCACATACATCTTATGCTAATAAAATTCTCCTTGTTTACAAGCAGAATGTTGAGTCCAGTCACATGGTCCAGTGGACCCTACTCAACTTATCTCCCACTTATTCCTCAAGATGTGTCTCTACTCTCTGCTTCATCATCTTCTCTCTTTCCTGAAGTCACAAGAAAATCACCTTAACTTCCTCATTGTTCTGAGGGACATCTGTCCCAAAAGGCATAACACTCTCTACCAGAGCTTTCCCCACGACGTTACTTCTACTGTATTCCCACAGAACTGACACCTCATCCCTCCTGAGTTAGCTCAACTACCGATGGGGCCGCTGAGAACCCTAGTTCCTCTTCCCAGAGAGAGTCATTCATACTGTTCACTTTGAGCACACCAAGAAAAATAACTTTACTCAGTTAATATACTTTGATTCATTGTAATAGTTCATTTTACTATTACTATTACTTACTAATGATAAGAAACTGCCTATCTACTTATATTGAACTGTATATTTTTAGAAGACATGCAATGTTTTGTAACTTGTCCTGAATTCACAGCAATTAGAATAATCCTTACCATGTAAGAGCTGCTTCTGACCTCTTTATTGCTTTTAATCATTTATTTATTTATTTGCTATGGTGTCTTGTTATGCAATTTGAACTCATAGTGTTCCTCCTGTCTCAACCTCCCTTGCACTGAGATTACAGGTGTAAGCCACCAAGTAGGGTTTTGGAGGCTAGCATGGCAGCACATGTGGTAGCAGGGATCGAACCTGGGTCCTTTCACTTGCCACATAGGCACTTAGACCACTGAGCTGTCTCTCCAGCCCCACTTATGACAGCTTTAGAATGTTGGTTGACAACAATTGATAGTACTGAAAAATCTCCATGCGGTCAGATTGTCAGGTTACCTTCCATCGTCCTAAGTCCTACCACTGGTCTGGGAACACCTTCTTCTCCCCTCAGTATAATGATCTAGAGAAGACAGCAGAGCCCTAGAGAGCAGGAAACAGCATGAGTTTGTCCCAGGCCTCACTTGCACCTCAGACGTGATCAGAACAGCAGAGGATGCTAAGAGCTCAAGAGCAGTCATCTGGTTTCTCATTCATGGTAGCTCCTGACTAGAGTGCTCAGCTAATCCCATGAACTCATTGGAGCTTGAGAACTGACTCTGCACAGTAGAAACATAGCACATCAAGGCTAAATGAATGCTTGGTATGGATCAGTCTATTTCAGAAAGAGAAATAATGAGAAACATGAACAAAGACAACAGACCAGTGAGAGGACACAGCCAGCAGTTGCAACTGCTCCATTTATTGAAGTATAGGGGATCCTGTTTAAGGTGCTATGTTTTCCCTGCTTTCCCAAGAGAATGGGGCACACCTGCAACACTGAATTTCAGACTTGCTTTTGGATCAAAGCAGATTTGGAGGCTGTGGTGAGCCTTGATAAATCACTTTGTGCTTTTGGAGCCCTGACATTTTTGCTAGAAGTGACTAAGAAGATTTGCATTGGTTAGAAATTAGTCAGATGGCATTTCCTTAGGCTTTGCTTTCATTTCTCAGCAAAAGGTTGAAATGTAAGAAGTACTTGGTTTTCCTGTCAAGTGATATCATTAGAAACTGTAGTTACTACACAGTTTTCTGAAGCCTAGGGCAGGAAAACTTGATAATAAAGGACATCCCAAACACAAAAGTGTATCTGGTAGACATTGAGGATTGGGGAATTAGGAAAAGTGCTGCAAGGCATGAAACTTGATCTTCCTCATAAAATGAGGCATGTCCTAGGTATCCTCTGGGTCTCCTTCTTCTTTAGAGTAACCTTATGCATTATCTTCCTTTGAGCACATTTCTCTCATGCCTCCCATGGGCTTAGCCCTAAAGCTCCAATGATAACCAAATGGTCCCTGTTTCTGCCTTCCAGGAGCTTTGTTCTAGTGAGTAGCAGAGACAATATACTACTGGCCAACACTAATCACTGATTGTTATCATGAATGTAGTGAGAAATAAGAGTCTCAGATGTTCAGTTGCATAGTAATAGGAATTACATGAGATAGCAGGCGATCTCTGTTTAGATTATAGACAAGGATGTCTTCTCTTGCCAAGAGGACTTCGATGCTAAATTTTAAAGAACTAACAATGCTGGTCATTGGGCTGGGGAGATAGCTTAGTTGTTTAAGCACCTGTGTAGCACACCCAAAGCCTGAGTTTGAGCCCCAGTACTATATGCCACATTGGCCCCAGAACTCAAGGCATGCCATGCAAGCACTAAAAACCAGGCCTATTGGTACACACCTGTAATCCCACTGCTGGGGAGACTGAGAAAGGATGATCACTATGAGTCTGAATTGCTTAGCAAGACCTTGTATAAAATAAATAAACAAAAAATGTTAGCTATTAAAAATAAAGTGAAGGCTCCACAATCTACCCAAAGAGAAAAGAGTGAATAAAAGACCAATGAGGGCAAAGTTTAACTTATTTGAGAAATGAAATGATAAAAGACAGACAGGTGGCAACGGGAAGGAACAAGGCAGGTAAGGAACAAGGTTCTGAACTCAAGGGTTGAAACCAAGATTTTACTATAAGGAAGCTCATTTGGAAGGATGATCACCTAACTTGATTTACATCTTAACTCCATTTCTCAGTGGCTACTTAAAGAATAACTTAAACTGAGATCAGCATAGAAGTAGGGGATTCATATAAGAGGCTACTGAAGTAGGCCTGATGAGGTATTTTAGTAGGCAGACTGCATGGAGATAATATCATGAGAGAAGCACTAATAGAAAATTTTATAGCTTTTGGGCCAGGTGTCCTTCAGAATAAGGTGATTTTCTGGTGACAACAGGAAAGAGAGAAGATGAAGAAGCAGAGAGTGGAGACACCTCTTGAGGAACAAGTGGGAGATAAGTTGAGTAGGGGCCACTGGACCATGTGACTGGACTCGACATTCTGCTTGTAAACATGAAGAATTGTATTAGCGTAAGATGTATGTGGAGGCCTTGAGCATTTAGTTAAAGTAACCAGGTCTGATTTTTAGTAAGCTAACTGGTAGAAGGGGGAGAAGGAAGAATGTCAGCGTGAGAAGTCATACGAGAACACTACTGCTTAGAACCATGAATATTTCAGTAGCTACGATGCTTCTGAGTCATATGTCAGTGAACCTGGAAAAAGACATTGGGATGAATTCATGGGAGGTGAGACATTCACTGTATGTAGTTAGAACCACCACACACAGATAATGAATTCTATTATCCTGAGGTTTACATAACAGCAATTAATGTTACATCCACTAGAATCTGACATGGTGCTGAGGATCATGGAAAAAAATAATATATGCTGAAGATGCATTTGATTAATGCTATGGTGAAGCCTTAGGATGGCATCAGTATAGATAAGTACTTAGAGAATCATCATGAGGCAAAGATATGCTGGGTGCTAGGTAGACTGAGGGCACCAAGACTCAGATGGAATGACTTTGCACCGTGACCCCCGGGAAGTGTAACAGAACTCAGATGATCAGGTAAAAATAGCATAATGCTTTTCTTTCATTTTTTTTCCATTCACTACACAGAGACCTCCAAGAATGAGGAAGAAAACAAAATGCTTTCACACAGGAGTCAGCCAATGCTCTGAATTCTGCAGGGTAAGTTCTACTTTAATAATCAGTGAGGAATGGAAATCCCTGAAACATAAAGCATAGAACTGTTGTCTTGTGACAACTGAATTCTGAACATCAGGAACCACAGAGAATAAGGATGGATGAGGTCCAGGACAGATTGTCAGGAAGACGGGGCTAGCATTTAAGCAGCAGCCTAGATGGGGAAGGTTTGAGGCCCTCGCTCAAAGGGAACAAATTCATTAAAAATATCATGATTAGTTCTATAGGCAAAGAAAATTTTCTGGAGATGAGAGCCATGAAGATGTAGGATTAGCCTAATCATGGAACGATTTGAAACTGAAATAGCTTTGTTGGTGGCTCGAGGATCTTATTGCTGGAGCACAGAAGCAGGCAGCACTGGCCACCATTTCCAGGTGTGTGCCCTGAACTACCTGAACAGAGAAACAAAAGTTGAGCACTTGGTGCCTTCTGCTGTTAGGAATGCTTTCTGTATGTTGATTCATATTGTTCTTACAGCTCTGGCTGGGCAGGTATTAAAGCAGTGATTTGGGCCTCAACGGTCTGAGTTTATTATCTGTCCACTCACCCACAGCATCTCTATGCCTCTTGGCAAATGGAAGATGAAAACAACACTTCACTCTGAGAAATGTCACCTTGGAGAATGGACTTCAGCCTTCAGGTAGGTAGAGTTCCCATCAATAGCCGAGAAGCAGACTGATGTACCTATCAGGCCCAGGGAATGAGGGAAGTCCCAGGCTTCAGTCAGGGCCACTTAATAAAACTTGCTGCATAGCCAAAACTAACAGAGAATACAGGCACCCAGTGGGTGGACCACATTCAGGCAACAGGGAATAAGAGACTGACACAATTAGGTTCTATCTGCAAATTAGGTTCTATGTGTATGAGTTTTTCTTTCGCAATCACAAGCTGTGCTAGGCACTCCTCTTGTAGGAAGAAATGAGTGGGGTGGAGAGAGGACAAGAATGTTGGTGGGCATGGCAGAATGGTAGAACTTTTCACACCTAGAGAGAAACCAGGAGCAAAGAACTAGTCCTCCCCCAAACATCTGCCATCTAGCAAGGCTGGTTGACTTACACCTGCTTTCTGGCTCAGTGCAATAAAACACAGTATGTTTGGCACTAAAACTATATTGAAGAAAAATTAACATTATAATGCTGATGGAGAAATATTTGCTACTCTATCACAAGACTAGTTATGGTACTATCATTAGAGTCACCACTAAAAATATTTATAATCTTTCACTTTATTAAAGTATTAATTTTTCCTTAATAAAGCAAAATTCTAATTCTCAGTAAATGCATTTGTCATTTATGTTGAGAACATTCATAAAATCATGAGATAATAATGTATATAAGAAAAACTCAGATGGTGCAAGTCATATGCTTATTAAAAAGGTTAGAATTTAAAAATTCCAGAGATGCTTTCCCAATGCTCCGATGCCCTGTGTGTTTGCTATCACAATTTAGCTGTTACAGTTGTAAGTGAGGAAAGGAGTCCAAATTAGAAACATTTCTGCCCCAAAGCACAAAGACCTAGAAGCTGAAATTGATCCTCCAAAAAAGCAAATGCATCAACAGTGAAAGCACTAAAATATTTCCCAAAGCTATGATAAAGAAATAAATAAATCTGGGAACACTGGGTGCCTGAGAGTTGGGAACATGAGGACTATAGACTATTAGCATATTGTTGCATGATCACTTGAGATAAAAAAAAATAAAGTTCATGTAGAAGAAAATTATAAAACAATAGCAATCATTGGCAAAATGTCCTTTTTACACAGCTTTCTTATTGAGGAAAAAATGGCAGCCATGCATCAGGCAAGCCCCCATACAGTCGTAAAACATGACAGAAAGGCACATGTTTTGGCTGTGTGCTTTTGGTTTCTTGGCACCTCATAGGAAAGAAGTGAAGGAAGAGGCAATAAGTATTGGAGCTGAATGCAAAATGGTGGCCAGGCAGAGAAGTCGTTCCAAGATCTCTCAGCTTTTCTCTAACTTCAACATACTAGTGTATCATCCATCACTTCTGAAGTCAACCCATACTGTTATCAACCCCCTATCATAAAGGCCTCAAAAAACAAAAACAGACTACGGTGTGTTTATGCAAATTGTTGTTCAAACTTCCCATTCAGAGTATGATTACCTGTTGTTATCTATAGCAATACTTATTGTATAATAAAGTTTTGCAGGTACACATACAACCCAGGCCATTAGATTATTTCAGTAACCACTCAACATAGAGGTAAAGGATGAAGCTTTTCATTTTCTATTTTGAATCTTAGTGAGTCACTTTCATACAGTTTGATATAAGTAAATCAACCAATTAATAATGTCAACTCCTCCCAACCAAAGAG